>JACEFZ010000601.1:297500-450000 GCA_014155875.1 Cepaea nemoralis
ACCTTTTCAAGGACCTTAAAAAGGCCGCTTCTGCTCACGAGGTCAAATGCCTTTGTGAGGTCGATGAAGGCTATATATAATGGCTTCCTCTGTTCTCTGCACTTCTCTTGGAGCTGCCGGAGTGAGAAAATCATATCGATGGTGGACCTGTTGGGTCTAAATCCGCACTGCGATTCGGGGTAGATTCTTTCAGCAAGAATGTGTAATCTTTTAAGGATTACTCTGGCAAAAATCTTGCCTGTAATGCTGAGAAGGGAAATGCCGCGATAGTTGTTGCAGTCGCTTCTGTCGCCTTTGTTTTTATAAAGGGTAACGATGTTTGCGTCTTTCATATCTTGTGGTATTGATTTTTCTCTCCAGCAGAGCTGTAATATTGCATACAGTTCTGGGATGATTGTTTCTTTGCTACATTTTAAAATTTCAGGTGGAATACTATCTTTTCCAGGTGCCTTGCCGGATTTGAGAGAGTCTAGTGCTTCGCTGATTTCTGTGAGGCAAGGTTCGTTATCCAAGGCATGCATGGCGGACTGTTGATCGATGGCTTCCAGAGCTTCTTCGCTGACAGTGTTATCCACTGAGTATAGCTCTGAGTAGTGTTCTACCCAGCGATCCACTTGTTTCGCTCGATCTTTTATGATTACCCCCTCAGTTGATCGTAAAGGGGCCATCTTATTTTTTGATGGACCGACAGCTTGCTTGATGCCCTCATACATTCCTCTTATATTTCCAGTGTCTGCACAAGTTTGAATTTGAGCAGAGAGCTGTAGCCAGTACCTGTTCGCACATCTTCTTGCCATCTGTTGTACTCTATTTCTGGCCGTTCGCAATGCCTGCAGTGTTTTCTCTGAAGGTGATGTTTTATACATCGAGAATGCATGTCTCTTTATCCTCCAGGACTGGGAGCATCTCTTCAGAGTGTGCTTCAAACCAGTCGGTTGACTTAGTTTGCTTCTTGCCAAATGTTGATAGTGCTGTATTGTAGATGGTGTCGCGAAAATGACTCCATCTCTCGGTGGAATCTCCGTCTGTGGGGCCGGGCAGAGTATCCGCTAGAGCCTGCATGAATTTGTTGACCTTCTCTTTATTTTGGGTGCCACTGGTGTCAATGCGTGGTCTTCCTTCTGTTCGGCTTCTGTAGATTCTCTTGGGCTTTATCTTCACCTTGCTGGAGACGAGTGAATCGGTCGGTGTCGCAGTCAGCACCATGATAGCTGCGAGTCATCCGTACATTGCGGAGGTTGCTGCGTTTAGTGAGCACCAGGTCGAGTTGGTGCCAGTTCTTTGATCTGGGGTGCCTCCATGACACCTTGTGTTGAGGTTTCGTGTCAAAGAAGGTGTTGGTCACGCACAGATTATGGTGGCTGCAGAATTCCAAGAGACGTTGTCCATTGTCATTGATCTTCCCAACGCCAAACTGTCCTAGACATGAAGGCCAAGATTCGTGGTCGGAGCCAACCCTGGCATTGAAATCCCCCAGGATAAAAAGATGTTGTTTCTCTGGTGTTTCACTGACTTCTTTGCTAAGGTCGTCATAGAACTTGTCTTTAGATTTTGATGCTGCAGTTAGTGTTGGGGCGTAAACGCTTATAATACTAACTGGGCCTGCCTCTGTCTGGAGTTGGAGCTTCAATATTCTTTCAGTGCCATCACTTGGTGGTATGATGGAATTGAGCAGCTTGTTTCTGATAGCGAAGCCAACTCCATGCTCCCTGGTCTCTCCGCACGGCTTGCCATGCCAGTAGAAAGTGAAGTCCCTCTCCTTGATGCTTCCAGATTCTTGGAGTCTGGTCTCTTGCAGGGCGACAATGTCTATCCCCAGTCTTAGCAGTTCGTTGTTTATCACTGCAGTTTTGCGGGCATCCACAATCTCATTTAGATCGTCTGAGATGCCAGGGGTCATGGTTCTTACGTTCCATGTTCCCAGCCTTAGGGCCGGTTGTTTTGTTTTTTTCTTGCTGTTAGGTGTATAGATTGCGGTCCATGTGTCAGGATTTCCCCCTAAGCTCCACACACCCTCAGGAGCAGATGAACCGTGGCGAGACAACACCTTATTGACTGGGGGCTGCCCAGCTTAGGCGGGCGGTAGCTGCCTAGTGAGATACGATGATCTCTCCCACCGTCGGAAGTAGCCCCTGGCGCCTTGCTCTACGCGAATCGAGCATTAAGACTTATAACCGGCAAATGCTACTTCCCGTGTTGTGTCACCGCTTTACGCGGTGCTGAAGTGACCTCTTCAGGGCACAAGCCTGGGCAATGGAAATCGGAGAACCAGCTGTTGCCCAGTAGCAGGTTCCCCCTCTCCACGTCGCCGATGTTGACCAAGGGAAAGGCAGTAGCCAATGCAACTTGGCATCGGTGCCGTCGCAGGAGTTGCCAGAACTATGTTGTTTACAACATGGAACTGCCTTAGGGACTCCATCTCCGGATTTGTCCTCAGGGTTTACTCCCGAAGCCTTTCCCATATGGGTATACCCGCAAGGCAGCGGAGGTTTGAGATTTAGAGTTCCCTCTCTTAGAAGAGATACCAACCAAGGCTGACGAGCCTCCTCTGCCCGGGAATCAATAAGGAGGGAAGTCTACCATTCTTCCTTCCTGGCAGTGACCATACTGATCGGATGACCGTAGCCATTGTCTCTACTGAGAGATCCTCTGCCCACCGTCACTGACTTGAAACCATAACCAACAACTATCTGTCGGCTGCTCCCAAGTCCAATCCACCACCTGCTCCCATGGCTTCACGTTACCCTGTTGGGGGGGGCTAAACGGGTACTCCACCTTGCCCAAGGGTGGGCTAGCGGAGGGAAGGAGGCACCTTACTTCTCCTTTGATAGGGTATACCCCTACCCCGCTACCCGGCAGCCGATACAGACAGAATAAACATGATGCAGACAGGGGCTTACAGCCGGAAACAGCGAGTGGAAGAGCGGTAGTCGCAATGGTGGGGGGGGGGGGGGGACAGGAAATGATGACTCTCACTTTAGATTGTTAGTTCACATGTTGTGTGCAAGCCTAGCAGGTGTTCTGGGTCCCTCAAGCAGGCAAAACTTCATTGTGTGACCAACCAATTCTTAAAGTAAGGTAATACAATGGTTATATTTATTATAATACTGATGTACTGTTTAAAATGTTTACAAATGATCATAGTCTAACTTTGTGTTCTTGTGGGATTGAAAACAAGCGCCATGTTTCTGTTTACTGCACTTGTTAGTAGAAACTTCAGCTAGACACTCTGTTGTCATTGACTACTAAAGAATATTTCCTTACATTTTGTGGCAATCTACTAGTAAAGAATATTTCTTAATTCTTTCACTATATGCGGCTAAAGTAATATTTCTTTATACTCTTTCACATATGTGGCTAAAGAGTATTGGTGTTTCATTCTGTTGCCATGTGTGGCAAAAGAATATTTCTATTTTGTTAACACGTGCTACTAAAGTATATCACTATATCTCTTTATAGTCGGTTACATATGCGACTAAAAGAAGATTTCTGTATAATTTGTGACAATATGCCAAGGAAGAAGATTCCCTTCTATTCTTTTACAATGTATATATTTACTTTTCTCAATATATGAATAATGTGCTTTTCAAATGTACTTGCTGAACATTGATGCTTTCACCGAGGAAATGTAGATTAAGAGTCTATCTCTTTAAAACCATTTACACTGACTCACATATATATATCTTGTTATTCTTTTATTCACATTTTCCCCCTGAATATGTTTTGTGAAATTGTCATGTTGGTTCTTAGAATAAATGCTCATTAATAAGAGTTGCACCATATACCCAAATGTTAGCCGGACGTTGCACACACCGACAACCTTACGTAGTCATATGATGATTAGGTGGTTCTTACGGTCAAGGGCATGCCATTTATGTTCTGAAATAGGATTGGAAAACAGCCCATTTCTGTCTAGGTGCATGAGATAACCTGCAATCTTGGGTGGTTTAACAATGTCGTCCTCCGGGCCTTTGCTTAGAAGAGACCGCGGAGAAAGACCAGACCTATTTGTTTAAATCAGTGCTTATGCTAAATACATAACGCGTATAAAGGCAGTTATATCAATACATGATGATGATGATGATGATGGTGATGATGGTGATGATGATGATGATGATGATGGTGATAGGCATTGGAGATCTAAGCTGAACCCAGAGAAAATAGTATGAGCTTAATTACAGGCACCGGATGATGACAGTGATGATGATGATTTTATAAGGTTGACCATTAACTCAACTTACATCCATCTCAACACACCCTGTCTTATCTAGCAACAGTCTCAACCTATCTCTGGCTTAATAGGAAGTGTCACTACATGCACCTTTCCCATGCATCTACCATAGTAGGCATCTAGTTCCACCCACTTTCATCACAATATACCTTTACCTTAATCCCATCATGCCTCTACCACAACCTATTTACAAACATGTCTGCTACATCCTGATAACTTTGAATCAACTTAATTTAATATAACCAGAGAACCTGATCACAATCAGACTCCCTGGTCTTAAAGTGTCACTATGTTATTTCATTGTCCTGGGTGCACCAATAGGTGATCCCATCAGGACCATACATCATGATATGATGGATTGAATGCCACCTATACAGATAAGAGGGAGCTCTCACTATTGAGGAGACACATGCTTCCCTCTCTTATTGTCTTATTCTTTTTTTTTTTTTTGGTCTTTATTTTGTTATTTTGTTTTATTGTTTTGTGACAGGTTTTATGATTTACTGATATGTAAATTGTAGGCAAATGCTTATGAAGTTGTATTTTGTTTGGACCATCAGATGGGGCGCTTAACCGAAAGCCTACTGTATGTCCTGTTTATACTGTGAATGGTTTGTCATGATATTGTTGGTCGGGTCTATCAAATACTTGTGTATTATAAATCATATGTGACCATATTAATTTAGACCATATGAGGGCGGACACCTGCACACTAGCACCTTTTCCCCAGTGATAGAAAAGGGCATCCAATTTTGGGGTAGTGGCAACAGTCCGTGGTCTCCACACCTTTCCAAGAAGCTTAAACTTATATATATATATATTTTTTTTCTTCATTAATTCGTGTAGATACAAAACATCCTTAGTATCTTCACGTGGGGGCACGAGCCAATAAAATTTAGCTTCCAGAAGGTGATCTTGATAGAGGATAGGAACCCATCCCCTTTGGGCTTACCCTGATAATATTCCTCAGACAATTAAATTCCTCTTAAGTGGGTGTTACATTCTAACAGATGTAACCCCTAGAAATAAACCTCACAATTACTTGTGTACGTTATGATTGCCCATGGTGCATACACCCCAATTTGTTCATTAAAAGATTATAATTTGGTTCCACGGAGTTATTCAGTTGTCTTGGAGACGTGTGTTAACTATGTCAAACAATAGTGTGATAGTACTACTTCACTTAAAAACAGATCAGGAGAGTTGTGAGGCAGGGATACTACTCGCTTTCAGTCTAACCAGAGTGAGCTTCTCCTCTCTGAGGGCAGTGCCTTTCCTGACCTCTCTTGGCCTTCTACTAGAAAACCTTACCTGATACCTTAGTGGAATCTTACCAGATGTCTGTTCCAGTACTAGGAAGTCTTAAGATCCATTTCTTATTTTAAATTATTATTCGGCAACGACAATTTGGGAATATCTATCTCCCGTCTCAAGTTAACAAATCACAGTGGGTTGTCTAAGATGTGTGGGATATCTTGGATGTATGGGATGTCTAGGCTGTGCGGGATGTCTAGGTTGTGCCGGATGTTTAGGTTGTGTGTGATGTCTGTAATATGTGGGATGTGTAGGGTGTGTTGGATGTTTAAGTTGTGAGGAATGTCTCGGATATGTGGATGTCTAAATGTGTGGGATATCTGGGATGTACGGGATGGCTAGGCTGTGCGGGATGTTTAGGCTGTGCGAGATGTCTGGGATGTGTGTGATGTTTGAGATGTGTGAGATATCTGGGATGTGTGTGTGATGTCTGAGATATGTGTAGTATAGGTGATGTGTGTGATGTCTGGGATGTGTGTAATATATAGACTGTGCAGGATGTCTGGGATGTCTGGAATGTGCGTGATATATGGGATATGTGTGATGTATGGAATGTGCGGGATGTCTGGAATGTATGTGATGTGTGTGATATATGAGATGTGTCTAATGTATATGCTATGCGAGAGTCCTGGATGTTTGGGATTTGTGTGATGTCTGGAATGTGTGTGATGTATGGAATGTGTGTGATGTATGGAATGTGTGTGATGTATGGAATGTGTGTGATGTAAGGGATATGTGTAGTGTATAGGTTTTGAAGAATGTCTGTTTTGTGTGGGATGTCTGGGATGTGTGTGATATATAGGTTGTGCGGGATGTCTAGGTTGTGTGGGGTGTCTGGGATGTAGGAGATGTCTAGACTGTGCGGGATGTCTAGACTGCGTGGAGTGTGTGGGATGTGTGGGATGTCTAGATTGTGTGGGATGTCTGGGATGTGCAAATTTTTAATATGCTGTGAGATGTCAATCTGCTGTGGGGTGTCTATGTTGTGTGGGATGTTCAAAATCTGTTGGATGCCTACGCTCTGAAAGATGACTAGATTGTGTGTGATGTCTAGGATATATATATATATATATATATATATATATATATATATATATATATATATATATATATATATATATATATATATATATATATATATATACGTGTGTGTGTGTGTGTGTGTAAATATGTGTATAAAACACAACTTCATGGCTAGGTATCGTGAAAGAGAAAGAAAGAGAGAGAGAGAGAGAGAGAGAGAGAGAGAGAGAGAGAGAGAGAGAGAGAGAGAGAGAGAGAGAGAGAGAGAGAGAGAGAGAGATCAGTATGTGTTTAAAACGATATTTATGGATATATATTTTATCATTGCCAGTAATGGATCTTATGTGGAAACATCCATTTATAGAGCTTATCGCTGGTCTAACTGGTAGCAGTAAAACCGTATTTGTGAGCCAGTCTTTAACCATATCCTAGACATGATTTATTGCTTTTCTGAACAATATGTACGTTAGTTATTGCGCTACTGAACCATATGTTAGTTAATTACGTGGTATGCGAATTTTATGTAGGTAATTATTTTGGTTTATGAACCGTATGTATGTTAATGACTTAGTATCTGACCTGTTTGCTTGTAACTTATATGATATATAAACTGTATATAGCTTGATTATTTGGTTTATGAACCGTATGCATGTTAACTACTTTGTATGTGAACTGTATATAGGTTCATTATTTGGTAATGATATGATTTCCAGTAGTTTAGAAAGCAATGCAAAGTAAACGTTAGGTGCACATCATTTACAGGACGTCGCAGCCAACCCCAGCATTTTGTTTTGCTGTTTGTGATCTCTTGGCAAATTTAAGTTCAGTAGTTGGTCATGACTTTCTGAACGACAGATGCCCATACCATTTCACTAAAAAAAAACCAGCGCAAGGCTGTCTGCTGCCAAATAGCCCGCAGCCGTGTTTAAAATGGCAAACTGCTGAAAGTAAACCTGCCAATAAATCACAAACAGCCAAATAATGCTGGGGCTGACTGCGACATCCTGTAAAGGATACGCAACTAACTATGAAGCACGCTGTGGGTGATGTGGTCGGCCAGTATCAAGCTGGATGCCTTTACTCCCCATGATTTCAAATAGAAGTCGAATAATTTATCTTTTTGTCCAATGTCTATTAGTGTCTTGACTGTTTAAAAAAAAGTTTAGTTGCATATCCATTGCAGGATCGTAGTCAATCACAGTATTTTGTTGTTGCTGTTTGTTATTTCTTGGCAAGTTTACGTTGAGTAGTTTGCCATTGCTTTCTTAACGATCGAAACCCGTACCATTGTATGAAAACCAACGCAAGGCTGTCTGCTTCTAAATCGCCCGCTTCTATGTTTCTAACGCGGAATGCGGCAATACGAATTGCGTCCGTTACCCCATAGCTATAGAGCCGGTGTCCAGACTGTACTGGCTACAAAACATCAAGTGCCCGAGCTATCTTCTGTTGCCCTGGCTGTGGCTTTCATAGACAACCAAGCAGCGTTGAATCGTTTCTTTGGAGTGTCAGTGTGCAACATTTGGGCATCCCATTGTATATTCTATGAGGGTAAGTTAATAAGTAAGTCACAAATGGCTGTACAAAAATAACTAACAATGATAACAACTTGAAGCCAGTTTATTTTTATACATACATTGTCCCTTTATTTCTCAACATAATTTCCACCAACATTGATGCACTTATCCCATCGTTTTATCAGTCTTTTATCAGCACACAGTTCTATGCAGCCGGTTTGGGAGGAATGATAAAACGATGGAATAAATGCAACAATGTTGGTGGAAATTATGTTGAGAAATGAAGGGACAATGTATGTATAAAAAAACTGGTTTCAAGTTATCATATTTAGTTATTTTTCTACAGCCATTTGTGACTTGCTGGTCTCCCTGGTCTAGGTGTATAACGTCTTTCTCCGTAATCCCGTATACTCTCGTGAGTAACGTGACGTGCGCGAGAATCGGTAGCGGTTCTCATCGCGTCGGTAACTTACGGGGTATGTGAGCCGGTCGCTCAGAAAGCAATGGCAAACTACTGAGCGTAACTTGCCAAGAAATCAACAATCAGCTGAAAGAAGCTGATGTTGACAGCGATGTCCTGTAAAGGATATGCGAACAAAAAAATAATTGTGACTGACTTTTAACTTACCTCGTATATGCACGGCAGGCGATGCTGGCAGGAACATTCTACACAGGGAACATTCTATACTATGAATGCCTGCACTTTAGTCTCAAGCGAATGATGATGCCGCTTTTGTTAACCCAGTTTCAGTTTAATTAAACAGATCCAGTGCCAAATGAAACTGTTTGTACCAAATAAAAAATAGGTGGTGGAAAATGGGAAGTAGAGGTGTGTCACAGTTATGACTTAAAAGTTGTTAATATGGTAGCAGACATGTTGTATTATAATGCAATGAAAACATTTCAGCGATTAATTACCCAACGGCTCTTAATCAGTTATGGGTGTGTGGAGGAAAAGCTAGTGATGTCCAAGGCGAGATGTGTTGTTGTCTTGGGTGCGTCGTAATTGAGTTTACTACATATGCTCTTGAGGTATGCTATTAATCTTAGTTTTCGTCTGGGCCTGTAACAACAATTTGGTGATTTTATAATCTTATTTCTATTTGATCGGGTCCAAACGACTTCAGTTGTCGTCTCGGGATGAATTCCATACAGGGTGTTGCACAGTAGGTCAGGTAAATGACTGTATTTCATGCTATGAGACATACTGGGTAATAAATACAGGGTACATTTTTAATGACTGTGCAGTGTTTGAAAATATTGGCGGTCCAAGTTTTGTATTGACCTGTTATCTTGCATGAACTTTACAGAGGGTGAATACAAAGCTTAGACCGGCAATATTTTCAAACACTGCACGGTCATTAAAAATACACCCTATACATAGTGTTAGTGCCGTATGTTTTTAGAGCAGTCAGTAAAATTTTGGCGATGTAGTTAATATCAGATAAGAGAAGTAACAACTGTAGCAGGATTAACAATATAAAATGAAATCTTTCTGCGAAAGAGTGAGAGGTACTAAACACAGACACTGTTTGCATACCTTACAACGAATTCCACTACGGTAAGCATCATTCACAGGGGGAAAATAAAATTAAAAAAAAAAATAAATAAATAAAAAATAAGAATACAACCACACAACGAACGACGTTTCAGTTATACTAGCCCCAGGAACAACATAAACAGATCCACAGAAAAACATGAAATTAGAAGATTTAATAACATTAAAACACAAATCCTTCCTTGTTAGGAAGGCGGCGCAGAATTTCTGTAGTGAAAGGTGGTAAATAAGAAAATGTGGAGTCAAAGGTCTCAATATCACGCCTTCATCTCTCAGGAAATTTATTATGTTGTGCTGTTATTAAAGCAATATTTAGAAGTGCACTTATTACTATGCAGCTGAAACTATCTTGTTGCTAGTTGTTATTGTCTTTGCTTTTAATTTGCAAATGTTACCAAACAGTTCACGAAAAGTCTTTCTGTAGTTAGAACTCATTTTGAAGTAGAGGATTATATTAACGCTGGAGTTGACCGACTGAAACACGAAAGCAATTGACCACAAGGCGACCGCCAAGTTGACGTAACGTCGTCGGATGTTTAATTCTGGCACTAAATACGTCGCCAGTCCAATAACTGAACCTGGAGTGTAGCAGACGATTAAAATGCTGGCGATTGTGGCAACCATTTTAACAGTTTTCTTGTCACGGACTGATATTTGGCCGTCACAGACGTTGCTGACCTGATTGCGCCATTTGGAACTTTCTCGAAGTTTTACCACCAGAATCAAAGTGCAGAGGATCACACCGACGAAGGATGATATACCTGTCACAGAACTCATGATGTAGACAAGTCCGACAACTGAATCCCTGTTACTTGTGAAAGCAATTTCCAAAAGAGTTGCGTTTCTTTCAGGGAAATATGTGAATTTAAAATAGGAGGTTGAGTACTCTGGGAGGAGTGTAAGAATATTTATTATGTAGATAAGACAGATCACCATGGCTGCTCGTCTAGGCGTAATGATCTGCTTCACTTTCAGGGGAGTTATTATAGAGAGGCATCTTTCAGCTGTGATAAATATAGTGATATAACTTGTTATTCGTCCACAAACGACGTGTGGCCACGCTCCAGGGAGATAATTGATATCTTCCGGGACCCAAGGAACTCCTGCCTCAATAATGAAGGGATTAAGACACGTACAGACCCAGAGAAGAGTCACAAGGCAGCACAGATCAGATATAGCCATGCCGAAGAAGCTGATGTTTACAGTACTGTGAAAACCTTGCTTGTAAAAGACTCTCATGTTGATACAGTTGGCGATGACACCAAAGCTTGCGATGGTGTTGCACAGGACAACAAAATTCACAATCTCGAAAATATGCAGGCGAGAGCAACTTAAAATATCCGGCCCTGGATTACAGCCAAGGACATGCTGTGAACCTTCTCGGGTGAGAGTCGAACTATCGTAGGAATTCATGGAGAGGTGTGATTGGTTAAATCCTGTCCGCCTAGTCATGAAGACGCCGGTCAACTTTCAGATGTCTTGATTACACCTAGAAAATCATAAACAAACATATCGGCTATCTTTGGGCCATTGAAATACATCTACAGGTATTGATCGACACTCATTCAAGTGTAGGAACGAAACAGAGATTCATTCATTCAGTAGCATGTCCTTTGCAGAACCTCGCTCCCATAACAACCTTCCGGAAAACTTCTCGATCACAAGCAAGATGTCCCGCGTCTGATACACCCATCTGGAGATCATCCGCCACATCCTGCACCCATCTTCTCTTTGGCCTTCCTCTTCCTCTCTTCCCAGGCATATACCCTTCCATTATTGTTCTCTCCAAACTGTCGTGACGTTTCAAGTGACCAAAATACTTCAATTTTCTTTGTTTTATTGTCTTTAATAGCCATCCCTCCTCAATATTCAACTCTTGAAGTATGGATGCATTTGTTCTTTTCTTTACCCAAGATATTTACCCAAGATTACAGAGATTAGAGAACACATTATACAATATAAAAATCGAAAACTTGTGGCCCCACTCAGATTCAAATATTTTTCTCCTTTTTCTTCTTTTGTCCTTTTGCTTTTGCCGTAAAGTGTCGTTCAGCGGAAATAGTTGTAATTTTCTGATGTTTGCTGGTCTTCTTTGCGCTTAAGCCACAGTTAATTTCTTTAATTTCGGTTTTACTTCATCTAGCCATCTCTTCCTGGATAGTTCTCTGTACTTGTATTCCGATGGTCTCAAATAGAACGCTGTATCCGCTGACTGATTTTGTTCCATTATAGCTATATGTCCGAACTATATATTGTCTCTGGTGTTCTGTAAAGGCAGTAATCTGTATTATCGCTACACTTTTTCTTCTCGTTTCTTCCGAAGGTTCAGATAACTTCTCGTTTGTCGCTCTATCTCTTCTTGTTTTTTGTTTCTAGCTGTGTTTCTTATGCATTTAATCTCTTACTTAGAGGCGTCATCTGTCTTAACAGACGATAGTTTGTTTACATTGTTCATCAAAAATGGTATATTAACTACAACTCATGGCGGTAGCGTATGTGGCTAATCAGATCCAAATTCGCGTGGTGTTATTTTACGTCTATCTGTTTCTAGATATTACAAAAGCACCCTACAACACAATCTTACTACCAACTCTATACTACCAATGCCAAACCTGGACAATGACAGAAAAAGAGAAAAGAGAAATTACAACAATGGAAATGCGATTCCTGAGATGTAACAAGAAGTGTGAAAATCAGAAGTGATGAAAGCTGGACTACAGTGTCGGTAATAGCAGCACGAGATGTCATTAAAAAATAGTAAGTTAAATGGTTCGACCATATAACTAGGTTACGAATAACGGTATACCACAACAAGCAATGAATGTACAAAGCAAATAGAACTAGAAGAAGAGGCCGATCATGTAAACGATGGACAGAGGAAATAACATAGTCCATTGAAATCTCGATATATGAAGCCCATAAACGGGCACTCTCCCGAAGTTTATGCTTTACCTCGTCACCGCAAGGTACGAGAGGAACAGAATGAGATAAGATGAGATGAGATGCGAGAGATGATATGAGTTGAAATGATATGAGAAGAAATGAGTTGAGATGAGATGAGATTTCATGTAGGTTAGAATTGTCGGTAAGCTTTTCACCATTAATTAAGCACACTGCCCTTTTCTGGAGTGAATGAAGGCGTTTTGTTATTGATTTGGAGCATCCATCCCAGATTGTGGAGCAATAATCAATATGTGTTTGTTTGAGGGAAGTATAGAATATCTTTCTTGTGGTTTCGTTAGGCAATTTTTTTCTGGCTATTTGTTTAACGAGAGCATGAACATGGGAATTAAAGGTTAGATCTTGATGATAAGACCCAGTGCCTTGTGCTCGGTTACACTTTCTACAGGCATACTACCAATGTGCAGCTGAAGGGTTCTCTGCGAGTGTAGAGTGGGAAGTCTTTGCCTGAATGCTATTAACATAGATTTTGTGTTAGAAATGTTAATTTGCATGCTGTTTGCATAACTCCAGTTAACTACACTGTTTATTTCCAGTTGCAAGGATGATTCTAGCACATTACAGTATATAGCGTTTGTATATACTGTGAAGTCGTCTGCAAATAGATCGCAAGACGACTAAAGATATAAGGGAAGACCATTTATATAAATGGCAAATAATAATAGATGAGATGAGATGAGTTGAGATGAGATAAGACAGGATGAGATCAGCTGAGATGAGATGAGTTGAGATTAGATGAGATGATATGAGTTGAGATGAGATGAAATTAGCTTAGATGAAATAAGACATGATGCTATGAGATGAGGTTATTTGAGATGAGATGATATGAGTTGAGATGAGATGAAATGAGTATAGATGAAATACGACAAGATTAGATGATATGAGATGAGATGAGTTGAGATGAAATGAGATGTGATGAGTGTTCCTACAGCTGTCATATCTGGCATTGGTGATGACTTGGCAATGGTAGCAAACTATAGGAAGACAAGCACAATTTACAAACAATCTCTTGAAATCCGTGGTAATGACCGAATGTTTGAGTCAATAGGCCAGCCACAAAGTCAGTTCTAACTTCTGTTTACATTCTACATGAATTGCTTAACCCAGAGACACGCACACACAATCAAATACTTATAGACATGTCAGCCCGGGCGAATGGATCAAGACACTCGTTCTTAATCATCCGGTGTGCTGATGCCGAGGTAGCTGGTTCAAAGAAGAAGAAGAAAAAGAGAAAGAAAAGTAGAAGAAGACGAAGAAGAAGAAGAAGAAGAAGAAGAAGAAGAAGAAGAAGAAGTAAAAGAAGTAAAAGAAGAAGCAAAAGAAGAAGAAGAAGAAGAAGTAAAAGAAGAAGAAAAAGAAGTAAAAGAAGAAGTAAAAGAAGAAGTAAAAGATGAAGTAAAAGATGAAGAAGAAGAAGTAAAAGAAGAAGAAAAAGAAGTAAAAGAAGAAGAAGAAGAAGAAGAAGAAGAAGAAGAAGAAGAAGAAGAAGAAGAAGAAGAAGAAGAAGAAGGAAAGAAATGAGAAGAAATAAAAGAAAAAGACGTAAAGGAAGAAGAAGTAAAAGAAGAAGCAGTGAAAGAAGAAGGAAAGAAATGAAAAAAAAATAAAAGAAAAAGACGTAAAGGAAGAAGAAGTAAAAGAAGAAGCAGTGAAAGAAGAAGAAGTAAAAGAAGAAGGAAGGAAATGAGAAGAAATAAAAGAAAAAGACGTAAAGGAAGAAGACGTAAAAGAAGAAGCAGTGAAAGAAGAAAAAGTAAAAGAAGAAGAAGTAAAAGAAGGCGAAGTAACAGAAGAAGAAATAAAAGTCAGAAGAAAAAGTAAAAGACAGAATAAGATTAAAAGACAGAACAAGAAGGAAAAGACAGAACAAGAAGTTAAAGACAGAAAAAGAAGAAAAGACAGAACAAGAAATAAGAAGAAGAAAAAGAAGTAAAAAGAAGAAAAAAAAGTAAGTAGAAGAAAACGAAGTAAGAAGAAGAAAAAGAAGTAAAAAGAAGAAAAAGAAGTAAGAAGAAAACGAAGAGAAAAAGAAGAAGGATCTTCATCAACGGGGCTCCCCAACTGCACTAGTAATAAAGTTAATATAAACAATTACAAGTTTAATTTTTCCATCAAGTGCTATGCCGATAAATGTGGACGGTCATGTTTCGCCATCTCACTCGATTACCAGAGTGATTGATCAGCTCAGTGTTCTCTTCTCCACTATACCACGTAGCCAAGCCATCCAGGTATTTACTTCTCTACCTTCCCCTTGTTCTCTTCCCATCGATTTTGCCAGTTGTCACCAAGTTCTTCAATTATTTCTCCTCATAACGTGACTAAAACATTTTGACTTTCTACGTCTAATTTCTCTAATCAGTTTATGATTGTCATTTTTATTTCTTGTAGGACCTGGTCATTGGTTTTTCTGTCTGTCCATGGTATTCTTTGCATTTTCCTCAGAAACCACATTTCCGCAGCCATCAAACGTTTTTCAGCTTGTCTGCTCATTGTCCACGCTTCCCATCCATACAAAAGTGCATGTTCTATGTCGCACCTCAACACCATTTGTCTCGTTGCAAATGCCATCTTGCCATATTGGTCAGTATGTTTTCCATCTTGCTTAAGGCCACCTTCGCCATCCCGATTCTTGTTCTAATCTCTTCAAGGCATCTCCCATCATATTTTATGACTGTTCCGATATAATTGTACCGAATCAAATGTTTAAGAATATTTCCCTTTACTTGTATATTGTATTGTGGTATTTCCTTCTTCTTAGTGACAATTATAATCTGTGTTTTCTTACAATTTAATTCTAACCATAGTTGTTAATTGTGTGCAACAACCGCATCTACTAAATGTTGCAGATCCTGCTCATTCTCTGCAATTAACACTGTATCATCCGCACATTTATTGTTACTGATGTTACGTCCCCCAATGATGATTCCTTTAATATCTTCTATATTTTTAAAAATATTTTCACTGTACAAAGAAAAAAGATCCGGAGACATTACACATCCCTGTCTCACACCTCTCTTAATAGGTTGATACTGATCTACTTCATTGTCAATCATTTTGGCAGCTTGTTGTTTCCACTATATGTTATTTTACAAGTCTAAGGTCTTTCCCATCAATTTGTAGATCTGCAAGCATCTTTATCATGTTGAAATGTTTTACTTTATCGAAAGCCTTTGTATAGTCAATAAAGCAAAGATGAAGGCCTGTGTTTACTTCTATAGAACGTTTAATTAATGTTCTCAGTATATACACAGCATTTACTGTGCCCTTAACTTCTACAAACCCGCATTGTTCTTCTCCTATTTCGGGTTGTATTTTCATCTATGTGCATGATAATTCTTAGCAAAATCTTTGTGATGTGGCTCATTATACTAATTGTTCGATTTTAATCACATTCCAAGGTTCGCGATTTCTTTGGGAGTGCAATAAATATTGAATTACATAATTCAGGAGATTTGTCTCCAGTATAATATATTGTGTTCCGCTTTCTGGTGACTTGGTCTATTCCATATTCTGCTACGGCAGGTGTGGGCAAACTACGGCCCGCCGGCCACATGCGGCCCGGCAACTGATATTATGCGGCCCTCGAGGGCATTTAGAAGTACAAATTGTTTACTTCGTTTTTAAGTTACTTTGTTGAACTTTAGAGAATTTCATATATCGTTATGATTGTTTTAAAATATTTGATTACATTTCTTTATAATTTTCTATTTGTGTAAACAGTCCTTGACCTTCGTAATGTAATGCTAAATTGCGAATTTATCGATTTTAATATATAGAAATATTTATCGACATATAAAAATGTAATAAGAATGATTTTTATGAAAAACAGATATTTCTCCGGTGAATAAAATGATTTATTTTGCAAGAAAATATTAAATTTAAAAGTTTCTTGCAGTTATAAATTATTTCCACATTTACAATGTTCGAATTAATTTATTTGTTGTAGTAGTTGTGATATAGTTCTGAAATTTATCCTAAGGTTACTCCTTGTTTTCCGAATATTTTATTTTACACACAGTTGGAAGTAGTTTTGTTTCATTTCCCTTTAAAAGGTTTGTAAAATTCTAACTGTTAGAATTTTATTAAAAGAATGTATGTCATTAAAAATCGTAAGATTGAAGATGAATGCCGTGTTTTTAATGATGAATGGACAAATAAGTACTGTTCTATAAACGTTGGTAGCAAATCAGTTTGCTTGTTGTGTTGTAAGTCCTTGGCTGTCTTCAAGGAGTACAATTTAAAAAGACATTATCAAACAAAACATTCCGATTTCGGATACAATTTAACAAGCGAAGAGAGGGAAAGAAATGCCTGGAGTTGGTGAAAAATTTGGAGAAACAGCAAACTGTTTTCACTAAACAGTCTTCAAGTCAAGATTCTGCAACATAAGCTAGTCTTGTGCTGTCACACAGAATTGTAAATCAGAACAAGCCATTTTCTGATGGCGAGTTCATCAAGAAATGTTTGCTTGTTGCAGCAATGATTATGTATCCAGAAAAAAGAAAAAAAAAACCCAAACATTTGACATTACTTTATCAAGGAGAACTGTGGTCAGATGTGTTGTCAAGGTAAGTGACAATTTGATGCATAAACTTCAAGATGCAAATAAACACTTTTTGTGGTACTCTCTTGCATTGAATGAGAGTACCGATGTACATGATACTGCCCAATTATTGATATTTATACGTGGAATAAACACTTCTTTCAAACTTACTGAAGAGTTACTGAGTGTTGGAATCACCCAAGGACACAACCACAGGCCATGATATATTCAACGCCTTTACTAACTGTATTGAAAGAACTGGGTTGGTTTGGAACAAGGTGGCAAGTGATACAACTGACGGAGCTCGTGCTTTGACTAGAAAACATATAGGTCTGGTAAAGTTGATAAGTGATAAGATTGAAGCAGAATTTCCTGACCAAACAATATTACCACTTCACTGTGTCATCCATAAAAAAAGTCTGTGTAAACTGTTTTGAATATCAAGCATGTGATTGACCCAGTTGTCAGTGTCATCAACCTCATCAGATCAAGAGGACTTAATCACAGACAGTTCAAGTCATTACTTGACGATTTGGAAACTGAACATTCCTATATCCTGTACCACACCAGTGTTCGATGGCTGAGTCTCGGCAAGGTGTTGAGGCGAGTGTGGGACCTCAGAGAAGATATAGTGATGTTCCTAGAGATGAAGGGCATTGGATGTAACTTTAATACTAACATTGTCAATAAAGAGTGGCAGTTAGACTTTATGTTTGCCATTGAAATTATGGAAATGTTAAATGAACTGAATGTCAAACATCAGGGCAATGGTGTGTTTGCACTTGAATGTGTGTACATGTAAAATAATTTCAGGCAAAACTCTCACTGTTCTCCAGACAAGCAAATGAAAAAAAGTTATGTCACTTCCCTTTGCTGAAACAAGAAACCATTTCTGGTGAAATGACTGGAAAGTACAAAGCCCAATAAGATCCTTGGCAAAGAGGTCAAGCCGTCTGCCTCTGGCTCCGAAGATTGTAGGTATGATTCCGGGCCGCATTTTCGGTTCACGAGTGCATTTATTTAGAGATTCCCAAGGGTCGTCGCTGGAGCTACGGAGATCGTGCTTTGTGCGACTCTTTCCGCGTTGCGGAAAGAGACTGAGCCATATGGGATAAAGACCTGGTGCAATGAAGTCGACACTATCGACTTTTAAGCGAATTTTTAAGCGACTTTGACTGAATAATTTGGATGGAGATTCCAAGATTTCAAGAACTTAGAGCAACAGTTCAATATTATCAGTTCCCCTTTTAGTGTAGAAGCTGATACAGCCACAGAGGACATACAGTTGGAGCTGCTTGACTTACAAGCAGATCATGACCTGAAAGAGAAATTCAAGTCAGATGGTTTGCTGGATTTCTATGGATCTTTATCACAAGAATCATTACCCAACTTGAAAAACTTTGCAGCTAAACTTTTATCATTGTTTGGATCAAAATACATTTGCAAACAAGCATTTTCTTGCTTGAAGATCAACAAATCTAAGAATAAGTCTTTATTGTCGGACTGCAACTTGCATGCTGCCATGCGAATTTCAACAAGTAAACTTGCTCCAGATTTCAAGAATATTGTCAAAAATTGCAAGCAGTTACATACACCTCATTAGAAATCAACAATTGTAATGACAATATAGTCGGTTGTTGTATAAATTAAAGCCATTGATAGATAATAAAAAAAATTATTACAATAAATCATTATAAAATCTTGTTAACAAATTAGTAAAAGTTTTTGTCCATATTATAAAATATAATGTATAAGTGTATAAGTAAAATAAAAATGCAATAATTAAATATGTATTCTGTTTAATCTATATTTATAAAACAAAGTGTATGTATGTAAATATGTGTGTATGTATATATGTATGTATGTAAATATGTATGTCCTTTATTTGTTCGCGAACGGCCCATCCGATTGAGATGAAATTTTCTACACGCCTTCCTTTCATTCCAGAGCTGTCAACTGTCATAGTTTTTTTTTCTTCTTCCTCCTCCTCCCTCCTCCCCCTCCCAAAATACTTACGTAAATATATGATGATGATGATGAAAGAATCCCCGAACCAAAACGCTAGGGAAAGGGAAGAAAATGACGTGACTACACAGAATCGTCACACGGCAATCATCATCATCAAGTGCCGTGCAGGCTGGCGTAGGCGTTCATGGCTCTCTGTAGATCTCAGTCTTTGTTTTTTTAATCAACTCTGCTGCTGATATTCCTCCATGCCACGGCAATATCAATAACAATTCATCTTTTTATGTGTAAGGAAGTTATCTACAGTCGTGTAGAAGGGAAGAACTAGACGAGTATGAATTCGGAATGGCGAACTCTCTCCCCCTCTCTTCTCCTCCCTCTACCTCCTCCCTCCACCCTTCTCCTCTTCCTCCTCCCTCTCATCCCTCTCCCTCCTACCTCCTCCTCCCTCTTCCTTCTCCCTCTTCCTCTCCCCTTCTCCTCCATCCTCCTCCCTCCTACTCCCTCCGCCTCCTCCCCCTCCTCCCTAATCTTCCCTCCTCCTCCCTCTCCCTCCTCATCCCTCCTCCTCCTGCCTCCCTCCTCCTCCTCCTGCCTCCTTCTCCCTCATCATCCTCCCTCCTCCTTCTCCCTTCTTCTCCCTCTTCCCTCTTCCTCCTCCTACCTCCTCCCTCCTCCTCCTCCCTCCACCCTCCTCCTCCCTTCTCCTCCTCTTCCTCCTCCCTTTCCTTCCTCCTCCTCCTCCCTCTACCTCCTCCTCCCCCTACCTCTTTCCTCCTCCCTCCTCCTCCCCTTCCACCTCTCTTTCCTTCCTCCCCTCCTCATTCTCCCTCCTTCCTCTCCCTCCTTCCTCCTCCTCCTTCCTTCTTCTCCCTCCTCCTCCTCCTCCCTCCTCCTTCCTCCTCCTCCCTCTCCTCCTCCTCACTCCTCCTCCTCCCTCCTCCTCCTCCCTCTACCTCCTCCCTCCTCCTCCCTTCACATTCCTCCCCCTCCCTCCTCCTCATCCCTCCTCCTCCCTCCTCCTCATCCCTCCTCCTCCCTTCTCCTCCTCCCTCTACCTCCTCCTCCCTTCACATTCCTCCTCCTCCCTCTTCCTCCTCCTCCCTCCTCCTCCTCATCCCTCCTCCTCCTTCTTCCTCCCTCCTCCTCCTCCTCCCTCCTCCTCCTCCTCCTCCCTCTCCTCCTCCTCACTCCTCCTCCTCCCTCCTCCTCCTCATTCTACCTCCTCCCTCCTCCTCCCTTCACATTCCTCCTCCTCCCTCTTCCTCCTCCTCCTCCCTCCTCCTCCCTCCTCCTCCTCCCTCCTCCTCATCACTCCTCCTCCCTCCTCCTCCTTCTTCCTCCCTCCTCCTCCCTCCTCCTTCCTCCTCCTCCCTCTCCGCCTCCTCCCTCCTCCTCCCTCCTCCTCCTCCCTCCTCCTCCCTCTACCTCCTCCTCCTCCCTCCTCCTCCCTCTACCTCCTCCCCCTCCTCCCTTCACATTCCTCCTCCTCCCTCTTCCTCCTCCTCCCTCCTCCTCTCTCCGCCTCCCTCCTCCTCCTCTTCCCTCTACCTCCTCCCTCCTCCTCCCTTCACATTCCTCCTCCTCCCTCCTCCTCCTCCCCTCCTCCTCTTCCCTCCTCCTCCTCCCCCTCCTTCTCCTCCTTCTCCCTCCTCCTTCTCCCTCTTACTCCTCCCTCTTCCTTCTCCTCCTTCTCCCTCCTCCTTCTCCCTCCGCCTCCTCCCTCTTCCTTCTCCCTCCGCCTCCTCCCTCCTCCTACTTTCTCCTCCTCCTCCCTCCTCCTCCCTCTCCCTCCTCCTCCCTATCCTCCTCCTGCTCCCTTCTCCTCCTGCGTTCTCCTCCTCCCTCCTTCTCCCTCCTCCTCCCTCTTCCTCCTCCCTCCTCCTCGCCTCCTCCTCCACCCTACTCCTCCCTCCTCCTCCTAATCCCTCCTCCTCCCTCCTCCTCCTCCCTCTACCTCCTCCCCCCTCCTCCCTTCACATTCCTCCTCCTCCCTCTTCCTCCTCCTCCCTCCTCCTCTCTCCGCCTCCCTCCTCCTCCTCCTCCCTCTACCTCCTCCCTCCTCCTCACTTCACATTCCTCCTCCTTCCTCCTCCTCCCCTCCTCCTCTTCCCTCCTCCTCCTCCCCCTCCTTCTCCTCCTTCTCCCTCTTCCTCCTCCCTCTTCCTTCTCCCTCCGCCTCCTCCCTCCTCCTACTCTCTCCTCCTCCTCCCTCCTCCTCCCTCTCCTCCTCCTGCATGGGCGAAATAGAGAACACACTGAACCGTTCAACAGGGATTCATTGTCAAAGAAATGTGGTTATTAAGACAAACGAAAGTGAGGGAAATGAAATACTTTGGGCGTGTAGAGTCTGGAAAAGATGTATATGGAGGGAGGCCTAACGAGTAAGCGGACAAGAGGAAAACCCAACATGGATGGGTATATCTTATATAGAAAAGGCGATCTCCGTCCGTCTGTCTGTCTGTCTATATGTCCCTAATGCGCTCGCGAACGGCCCATCCCATTGAGATGAAATTTTTTACACGTCTTCCTTTCATTCCAGCGCAGCCCACTGTCATATATTTTTAGTATGAAAGTTTGAAGATTTTATATTTCTTTACACTGTCGCCAACTCTAAGAAGACATGGAACAACCTCAGCCATTATTAAATCTACAGGCATATGCGTTATATTCCTCCTCCTCCTCCTCCTCTCCCCTCCTCCACCTCCTACCCTCTTCCTCTTCTCCTCCCCCTCCTCCCTCTCCCTCCTCCATCCTCCTCTTCTCTCTTTCTCCTCCTCCTCCCTCCTCCTCTCTCTTCCTCCTCCCAGCTCCTACTCCTCCTTTTTCTTCTTCTTCTGCTGCTGCTGCCGCTGCTCCATTTACCCAAGTTAATATATTACCAAGTTGGTCTTCGTTTATCTAAGGTTGTTCTAACTGCAACCAATAAATGATTAGACAGACAGACAGACAGACAGACAGACAGACAGACAGACAGACAGACAGACAGACAGACAGACAGACAGACAGACAGACAGACAGTCAGTCGGGAACGGGAACTTATATGACTACTCATATGAATTAAATGAGATGCTCCCCATCAGGGGCTGGGCGAAGCCGGGCCGGATCAGACAGATAGACAGACTGACAGACAGACAGACAGACAGACAGACAGACAGACAGACAGACAGACAGACAGACAGACAGTCAGTCGGGAACGGGAACTTATATGACTACTCATATGAATTAAATGAGATGCTCCCCATCAGGGGCTGGGCAATGCCGGGCCGGATCAGACAGATAGACAGACTGACAGACAGACAGACAGACAGACAGACAGACAGACAGACAGATAGATAGTCGGGAACGGGAACGTGAGCTTATATGACTACTTATATGAATTAAATGAGATGCTCCACACCAGGAGCTGGGCAATGCCGGGCCGGGTCAGACAGACAGACAGACAGACAGACAGACAGACAGACAGACAGACAGACAGACAGACAGACAGACAGACAGACAGACAGACAGTCGGTAACGGGAACGGGAACTTATATGACTACTTATATGAATTAAATGAGATGCTCCCCATCAGGGGCTGGGCAATGCCGGGCCGGATCAGACAGATAGACAGACTGACAGACAGACAGACAGACAGACAGACAGACAGACAGACAGACAGATAGATAGTCGGGAACGGGAACGTGAGCTTATATGACTACTTATATGAATTAAATGAGATGCTCCACACCAGGAGCTGGGCAATGCCGGGCCGGGTCAGACAGACAGACAGACAGACAGACACACAGACAGACAGACAGACAGACAGACAGACAGACAGACAGACAGAGATAAGGACTATCAGACAGACAGACAGACAGACAGACAGACAGACAGACAGACAGACAGACAGACAGTCGGTAACGGGAACGGGAACTTATATGACTACTTATATGAATTAAATGAGATGCTCCCCACCAAGGACTGGGCGAAGCCGGGCCGGGTCAGCTAGTAACCTATAAATAATTCATAATTAGTTATCGTGATAGGATGCTGTAAACAAAGTGGACATAATATATATGCAGCCCCCCCCCCCCAATAGCTTTACATTTGTCAATGTGGCCCGACGTGTCATTTTTCCGTCCCCTGTTCTAAGGCATTGATAATTTCTGTTGTGATGTTGTCTGAACCATTGGTCTTGCCAGTTTTCATATGGTTAAGAGGATTCTAAACTTCCACCTTGAAAATTGTTGGTCATTCAATTCTATTTTGAATATAATACTTATCTTTTCTTGTATCATAATAAAATTCTTTCACATAATCTGACCATGCATGTAAAATCCTACCTTTTTCTGTTATGATTTTTACATCTTTTGTTTTAAGGCAGCCTGTTGGCGTAGGTGTTTTTTTTTTTTTTTTTAATTAATAAGCTCCTGAATTCTTGTGTGCATTAATTTGCTATTTTTACTGTTGTGTTGTTTTTCAAAGTCTATTAAATTTTTCCCGAGACATTCTTCTTTTGCCCCATTACATGTTCTGACATTTCTTTGAATCTCTTTATATTTGTCAGGGTTATTTTTGTTAGTATCTTTTTGTTTCCATTAATCGTAATATTTCTTCAGTCAACTATTTCTTACGATCTACTTTCTTTAATTTTGGAGTAGTTGTTACTGCAGCAAAACTGACTGAATTCTTCAACATTTCCTTTTGATC
The DNA here is from genome assembly GCA_014155875.1 of Cepaea nemoralis. Lineage (NCBI taxonomy): Eukaryota > Metazoa > Mollusca > Gastropoda > Stylommatophora > Helicidae > Cepaea > Cepaea nemoralis. The sequence continues at coordinate 321,308 of JACEFZ010000601.1, forward strand.
CTCCACAAAGTGAAATAAGATCTCTAGATCAGACAATACATCAAGTCTGTTCTTTATTTCTATGTTAAAATTGTCTTGTAGTTCCTTGTCATTTTTCAATGTACACAATTCATATTTAGTGTTTCCTGGTGTGTACTTGACTTTCTTTAATTTTGCCGTCAATGTGCCTGTAATCTATATGTAATCACTGTAACAGTCTGCATTTGAAACTGTTTTTGCGATTGTTAACATATTTCGAAACCTTCTGCTATTCAAGATATAGTCAGTCTGGTTTCTAATCCTGCTGTCAGGACACATCCATGTCCATAATCTTCTTGGATGTTGCTTAAACCAGGTATTTCCAACAATAAGTTCGTGCTATTTTACCCATTCTACAAGTCTGTATTCTCTTTCGTTTTGTTCTGCCAAACCATACTTGCCTACTGTTCATCCACCACCTCGTTCTCCTACTTTCGCATTGTAGTCACCACTTATGATATTTAATTCTGAATTTTTACATTTCTTCAAAGCATTCTCCATGCCATTATACAATTTCTCTATACTGTCTTCACTACTTTCTCCTGTTGGGACATATATTTGAACGACGTTGAATGATGGGGTGGGGGGGGGGGGGGGACCTGAGTGGTCTCGAGGTATGGTGTCCGCCTCGAGTGCTGGAGGTCCCGGATTCAAGCCCCGGTGAGGGCCGGGACATTTTCACGTTGACGTCTAGTAACAAAATTTCCCCTGGTCTCTGGGTAGTGAGATTGGACGCTAGTGTGTATTGCTGCGAACGTAATAAATCCTTTGTCAGTTGGGAATCGAATAAAGAGTAGCCTAACGGCGCTGGCCGAGTAAAATTTCGAGTTAAAAAGCTATCCTAAAATATTTAAGCATCCTCGCCGGTGCTACGGAGTTCGTCCCCTTAACTTGAGTTAGGAGTAGAACGGAGCACATATGGGTTACACCCGTGTGCCGTGATGTTGATCCGTCGACTAAACTAAACTACACTAAACTATGATGTTTACGTCAACAGGTCTGCCGATTAATTTTACCAATAGAACCTTGTCTGACACTGCCCAATAATCTTTAACAGATTTTGGTGTTGTCAGATACAATATAATTGCTACACCTCTTTGCCTTTCTTCTCCGACAGAATATATAATCTTAAAATCCACCCCTGTCTTAATTCCTGTGCTTTTTCATCTCGTCTCACACATTCTTCTCCTCCTCCTCCTCCTCCTCCTCCTCCTCCTTCTTCTTCAGCGTTTCGAGCCAGTGATGTTCTTTGCTGCAGATACAATCCGTCTCCATTCGTCTCTCTGGTTGACCTTCTCTTGCCAGTCGTTGATTCCAAGTGCTTGTAGGTCTGTATATATATATTATCTCTCCACCGTCTTCTTGGTCTACCTCGGTGTCTACGGTCATTTATTTCCTCAGTGTAAACGAGTTTTGTTTCCCTATTATCTTCCATTCTTTCTATATGCCCCAACCATTGCAGTCTATTAGCCGTCATGATACCAGTGATTAGCGGGGACTTAAAAGGATCATAAATGTCTTTGTTACTTCTTCTTTTCCACTCTCCACTTTGGTTAGTTAGTAGCAGTTCCAACTTCACAGCAACGGGTCGTCCCCGTTATGCTTCGTTCCTGTGCCAGTGAATATCACACAAAACGCTCACCACTGCCCAATGTGAAAAGTGGAAAAGACAGGTGTCTCGACAAACAACAGCCCGCACAGATACACTGTGCATAATGCCGCCGCCAGAATGTCAACACACCAGTCCCCAACGAAATACCCAATTCATCTCTGATGGAATCGGCAGTCATTTTCCTATCTGGATGTTTCCTAGATGTTCACCCACACAGTCCACGAAAATACAGTTCATCACAGACGGCAGTGGCAGTCAACCAGAAGCCCAGCAGCCACGCATTTCTGCATAAGACAAAAACCGGTCAACTCTGGGACATAGCCACCTGCCATCGCTCCGAACATGCAGTCACGTTCCAAAAAAAAAAAAAAAACTTGGGCAGATTCAAAAGCACTTTACACGAAATTCACAGCTCACAGTGTCGCGCCACGCACTCACTCAGTAGCAGGGCGACGGAACCATCAAGCCTCCTTAGTCGCCTCTTACGACATGCGTGGTAGGCTACAGTGTTGCTATTCTTTGCTTCCCTTATGGGCCCCGGCAACACATGTGAGTACTCTCCACTCTGTGTATCCCTAATGGGTCCAAAGATACGTCTTAAAACTTTGTTCTCAAAGGTTTGTAACAAGGCTTCGTCTCCTTTCTTTGTACTCCAAGTTTCAGAGCCATACAGCACAACTGGTCTGATCAGTGTTTTGTATATTGTGATTTTGGTGTTACGAGGTAGCGCATTTGATTTTAGTAGACGTTGTAGTGCATAGTATATCTTATTTCCAGAATTGATTCTAGTTTGTATTTCTTCCCTTATGATGTTGGAGCAGTTGAAGATTGTACCCAGGTATTTGTATGTTTCCGTTCTTTTAATAGTCATATTATATATTTGTATGTAGCCAGAGTATATAGCTGTTCCTTCTCTTGAAATTACCATATATTCTGTCTTATGTTGGTTGATAACCAGCCCCATCTGTTGGGATTTTTCCTTTAAGTGAGTCAATATTTCCAATGTCTTTTGTTCATTTTCCCCAATAATATCTATATAATCTGCTTAACCAAGCAGCTTGGATGTTCCTCCAATATCACATTCCTCCTTTCCCTTCCTTACAACTTTCTCTAGAGCCAGATTGAAGAGTAGAGGCGATAGTGCATCACGCTGTTTCAAGCCAGATGTTATTTGGAAAGGGTCTGATTTCCTGCCTTTATATGTTACTATATTATAAGTATCTTCCATGCATAGTCTGGACATGGTGATTAACTTCCTTGGTATTCCAAATTCCCGCAAAGCATTCCATAGACTATCCCTATAGACACTATCATAAGCCTTTTTAAAATCCACAAACATGTTATGGAGATCTCTTTTATATTCCCAATTTTTCTCGGCTATTTGTCGTAAGATAAATATCTGATCTATTGTTGATCTGTTTTGTCTAAAACCCGCCTGATAGTCACCTAATATGTCTTCTGAATATGGTTTTAGTCTATTTAGTAATACTGTGGATAGTATCTTATAGCTTGTGGACAGTAGTGATATTCCTCTATAATTTTCACATTGGAACTTGTCTCCTTTCTTAAAGATAGGTATCAATAATGACTCTTTCCAGTCATGGGGTAATTCTTCTGTCCTCCAGATTTTTATTATTAGTTCGTATAGCTTTAGATGTAATGCATGGCCACCCGCCTTTATAAATTCAGCAGCAATTCCATCAGCCCCAGTTGCCTTATTGTTTTTAAGTCGTGTGATTACATATAGGATTTCTTCAAAAGCAGGTTCTTCAATTTGTGGTTCACACGTTAAAACTTCTTCCTGTGGGAAGGTGTGACTTGGAGCTTCGCAATTTAGTAATTCAACAAAACATTCTTTCCATGTGTCACACATTCTTAATATATTAATATTCTCTCTTCCTATTTCTTGTTTGATGTTTTTAAAGTTTCCTTCTGCGCTTAAAGTACGAACATTCCATGCTGCCAATTTCAGTGTTGCTGTCCGTTTCTTGTGACGTTCTGTGATTTGACGAATCATGTTAAACTAGGTATCTTTAAAGAAGGCAGTTTGCCGTTGCTTTCCTTCCTGACAGTGAACACACTGGCCGGTGACCGTATCCATTGTCTCGTTAAAGAGATCCTCTGCCTACCGTCGCGACACTCGATACCATAACCAATAACTATCTGTCGGCTGCCCTCAAAATTCCATCCACCACCAGCCTTCCATGGTTTTAGTACCTTTTGGTGAATTGTGGTGTACATGTTCCCAGCCACATATATGTAAAGAGCAATCGTTAATTGATGTGTTTAATACACTTGTGTGGTGTTTTATATAAGCCCGATGGTAATTGTTTCCGAAATAAAAATCTCAGTGACAACCTTTTTCATAGACGCCTCCCTACAGTTATATCATGTGTGGGTACATCTAAATGTCACCTGAAGACACGCTTGACATGCCCACACGTTATTCAGACACAGATGATTACATTTCCCCTAGACACATTTTCTTTGAAAGATTCATGTGCATGCATATCCCGCAACACAATATATGCTATTATTTACAAACGATGTGACATGAAGTACATTGGATAGATTGGTAGACGCCTAGCCGACAGGTTTAGGGAACACCTTATATCAGGGCTGTACGGTAGATTTTCTCAGTATGATGTAAGTCTTCGAAATGCCGCCCCTCCTTCGCTGCTTATGCCGCCCTCTTACGGTGCCGCCTGATGAGGCCGCCTCTCTGTATCATACCATTCTCTGTATCATAGTACGGCACCCTATGCATTAGGGGTATTATTCAAAACTGACAAACCTGCCCCTAACCATTTCAATTCTTCTGACCACAATGGAGTCGACGATGTATGGGTCACAGTATTGAAGCCTTGCTTCTCTAACTTCATTAGGCTTAAAACTGAAAGCCAGCTAATCAACTCTCTGGGGTACATCCATCCACCGGGAATGAATACTGTTGTACATGCAACTGTATAACTCTGCTGACTTCCCTCTATATTCATATCCGACTGCTTGCACACCTTGCAACACACATGTCTTATTTGGCACTAGCAACAGCTGCAGTGGTTAAATTCTACCTTTGTAGAGAAAGAGCACCTTTCAAAACCGAGCTGAACCCAATTTGTGTGCCCTCTTGACATCGAAAGAGTTGTGTTTTAGTTTTATATTATAATTTTATGTGTTTTATTCAGATCTATTTGTGTTGTCCTGTCCGTGATGAAGATTTATATAATCGAAACGTCGTTTGTTGTGTCCTAGAATACTTATTTTTATTTTATTATTTTATTATTGTATATTTTTTAATTGTCTCTTGTTTTGTTGATGTTCACTCTGTGATTTATGTTCACCTTTATGAAGTCCGTTGTAAGGTATGTACACTGTGTCCGTGTTTAATATGCCCCATCTTTTCGCAGGAGCTACATAAACCAAACTGTTTGTATTTCATGTCTGTTAGAAAATCCCAGGATGGATTCAATCACACGACAATCACGTTGGCAGACAAACAAGCTAACCACTGCGTTACCACCGCGTTACCACTGCTCCCATACGTATCATTACATGTCTAACTGTGCGCACAGTGATATCAATATACTAGCGCCAACATTTCACCACAACCTACACTTTAGTAACGAATTGAAATAATTTTACACAGGGCACAAATCACCGCCCCATAGTCTGACTATAAAATTATTTTAAATGTACGTAATTTTCCTCTACAACGTAGCAATCATAATGAAGACACGCCCGAGAGGACAGTCTAGAAAATAACACACGGCATAAATAATATGAATGTAAATTAATAATGAAGAACAACTATTTCATACGGAAAACAGCTGAATATTTTAGTCAATGATAAACTTTTTAAAGGAATTGATTAGTAGATCAATGTTATTATTGTTACAATCATTGTTATAATTGATATCTGTTACGCGGCTGATAAAAAGCGTTTATGTGCCAGGAGCCACTGCAATATTCAACCAAAATAAATAAAATATGATCAACTTTACCCTCTTTAAGGAAAACTGATTAAGTCAGGTTAAACCCATATTGTTATAGATTAATCGGCACTCAGTGTGTGATTTAGTGAATATCACGCCAGTCGGCTTGATCTCTCAGGATATTTTACGGTAGCCGCTTTAGACTGGGGTTGAGCTGGGAGCTCAGGCCAATACATAAAATCCGTTTCGATATATATTTGAACATATTAACACCACGCCGGCAGGTAAATGTGTTAGCCAATGCTCTATCGCCGCCCCTCAGTTAGAATAAAATAAACGCAGATGGATTAGAGGTTCATGAACGCAATTTCAGTTTTCCGACGTACATGATAAAAAATCACCGAAGACGATTTGGCGGCAGATTGTGTTAATTTAGATGGTGTGAGAGTCGTGCGTTTAGAAAACAATGGCAAACTACCAGAGGTACAAATAGCCAATCTTCTTCTTCTCCTTCTTTCGTTCGCCTGAAATATGTTTATAACTGCAATGTTGTCTCTTGTATGAATCTAACAGTCTTTTTTAGTTCACTCAGCGGTCCATAGAGTTTATCTTCCACTGTTGTCTCTCTAGGCCAGAAGGTTCGTCTGGATATGTTGTAGTTTGGGCAATCCTGGAGTATGTGCTCTGCTGTCTGCGACGCCAAACCACATGTGCACATGGCTGAGTCACCAATCTTGAATTTTGTATACATGTGGTTGCCAATAAATACTGGAGTTGATTACAACATTCTGTTAAAAATAAGGACATTTACTTAACTTATTCAAATGTCCATCGTCTACATGTGCCATGCCGATACGCGTAGGTGGTCTTGTTTCGCTATCTCACACGATCAACAGAGTCGTGGATCAGCGTAGTGTTCTTGTCTAGTCCATACTACGTGGCCAAGATATCCAGGTAGTTACTTCTCCGCCTTCCCCCTGTTCATTTCCCCTCAATCTTGCCAGTTGTCACCAAGTTCTTTAATTTATTTCTTCTTATAACGTGACCAAAATATTGTGACTGTCTAGTCTAATTTCTCTAATCAGTTTAACGTTTTAAGTTGGTTCTTGTAGGACCTGATCATGTTTTTTGTTTCTGTCCATGGTATTCTTTGCATTTTCTTTGCAACATTTCCACAGCCATCATATGTTGTCCAGCGTGTCTGCCCATTGTCCAGTCTTCACATCCATACAAAAGCACAGGTTCTATGTAGTACCGCAACACTCATTGAAAAGGACATCTTTTTATTGGTCAGTATATGTTTCATCTTGCAAAAGACTACCTTCACCATGGCGATTCTTGTTCTAATCTCTACAAGGCACCTCCCATCAGAAGTTATGATTGTCCCGAGATAGTTGTACCGATTCACTTGTTCAAGAATATTCCCATTCACGTGTATATTACATTGTGGTAATTCTATCTTCCTAGTGACGCCCATTATCTGCGTCTTCTTACAATTTAATTCTAACCCTAGTTGTTCAATGTGTGCAACAACGGCATCTGCTAAATGTTGCAGATCTTGCTCATTGTCTGCAATCAATGTTAACTATACTTGGATTATCTCTTATGTAAGCAAACATGGCGGGTTGTCCTGTTCAAGCTGATTGGCTACGCGAAGTGGTCAAGTCGCTTGTCCCTCGTACTGTGGAGGTTATGGGTTCGATTCCGGGCTCTGTTACTCGGTTCCCGAGCTCACGTTTCTCGTGAACTTCTGGGGTCTTCGCTGGAGGTACAGAGTTCGTGCTTTGCGCTACGTTTTCGAGGGGGATGCCATGCGAAAAGAAACCGAGCCATACGGGGTCAGACCTGGTGCAACGAAGTTGATCATGTCGCCCTAAAACCTCTCAGCAGTGTTAAAACTAGTATATTTTTTGGCCTGGGTGCACGGAGGAACAGGTGACCAATCTTTGCCTTCCTTAGCGAACGTCGAGACCTCCCATAGAACCCTCCCTCGTCCCACACCTCGTGTCATTGCCAGTGTAACACTAAAGTAAATGAAATTTACTTCCCAAAGTCAAGGACGAGAGGTCAACATGTCAACCTAAGTGACCGGTGTAGGGGTTGAACCCGCTATCTCGGAATCAGCAGACCGGAAGTTTCAAGAAGTGGACGCTCTTATTCATTCGATGCTGCTGATCTCCGCTGTATCATATGACTTCAATACAAGTCGCGGGGATTATTGGGACTTTATAACATTACGGACGAAATTCCCAATCCCGCATATCACGTTCGAAACACAGCTGCGGGCGATTTGGCAGCACACCGCCTTGCTCTGGCTTTCATACATTGGTTATATGTGCCGGTGGTTCAGAAAGTGACGGCAAACTACTGAACATAAACTTGCCAAGAAATCACAGCGCGAAGAAGAATACTGGACATTGCAGACAGATTGGACATTGGGGTCTATCAAGCAGGAGAATTAGAAGAAGAAGAAGAAGAAGAAGAAAAGAAGAAGAAGAAGAAGAAGAGAAGAAGAAGAAGAAGAAGAAGAAGAAGAAGAAGAAGAAGAAGAAGAAGAAGGAGGAGGAGGAGGAGGGGAAAAGAAGAAGAAGAAGAAGAAGAAGAAGAAGAAGAAGAAGAAGAAGAAGAAGAAGAAGAAGAAGAAGAAGAAGAAAAATAAACTAACGAAGAGGAAGAAGGGGACGAAGAAGAAGCAGAAACAAATGAAGAAGAAGAAGAAGAAGAAGAAGAAGAAGAAGAAGAAGAAGAAGAAGAAGAAGAAGAAGAAGAAGAAGAAGAAGAAGATGTAGTAGTCTGAGTAGTTTGGTCTGTGTAGTTAGTTTACGAATAGCTCTATTCCATGTGTCACCAGATCTTACTATTGGCCATCTCGAGCTCTACAATAAACTAAACATGTTATTTACTTCCCTACAGGGTTACAGTGTCCGTGTACTGGCTGTCTAATGGATGACCCTCCCTTTAAGCATGTGCACTAGATTATACCTGGCTGTAGGCAGGCCATGTTTATACAAACAAAATGACCCCCCTGGAGACAATACCCTGTATCTCGCTGTTGCTTCAGCTGGTATCATCATCATATCTGTCACAGCCGGTATCGTTCTTCCTGTTTTTGTCTGAACTAGTTCAACTTATAATTAATTGTCTTCTAACAACGCACAGAACCTCTGTAACATCTAGTTACGGCAATGCTGATCTGCGAAAGAACATATTTTTAATATGTAAATGTTGCTACTGCTGCTACTACAAGTAACTTCATTTTTATGAATGGTCATCATCATTCTTGATGGACAAACAATAGGTAACGTCATACGTGTACGATCACACGGAATCACACCTAGAGAGACAGGGTAGAAGATAACTATAGTTAGAAACATGGAGGGGGTGACAACTGGAAGGGTGGGGAAGGCAAAAGGGGAAACATGTTACCAATTAAAATGAGTTTCGTTATTTTATTAACACCATCATACTTGGGTGCATATATCATTCATTCGTCCACTATGGCCAACGTTTTACTGGCACTCACTCATGCAGTGTACGGACATCACCTGGGGCATACCTTCTTAGTTTTCACTCTTGGACCACCGTCTCCATTGCTTCCAATTCCCCACCTTACTTTCTTCCCCTTTTTCATGTATCACTTCCACTCATTTACCTGGGATCTTCATTGAACAATCCCCTTCCCGGTCGCCATAACACCGCAGATTCCCACAGCTGTCTATATAAGAGTATCAAGGTGAAATTCACGTTACTATCACAGCCTGGAATTCTGAGATAAATAACAAACATTCTTTTCAAATTTTCATATTTACTTAATTGTTCTCATTTTTAATATTTTCATTCTTCTCATTCCGTTCTTATGCCTTAATGTTGTTACTGGAGGGTCTTCTCTGTGACCATATGTTATGTTTTGTGTATGTATTTGTTTGCTAATGAAGGTAGTCGCCACGAGGCCCCGTGTTTTCCGTTAATTCTGTTCTGTAAAGCTGCAATACTTTGTGTTATTTTATATTGTTTATATTTAAACAGCTATACCGCAGTTCCATTAATTTATTTATTAATACTGATGCTAGAACTACTACCACCACCACCACGTCATCACCACGAATACAGCAACAACAACAACAAACTACTACTACTACTACTACTACTACTACTACTACTACTACTACTACTACTACTACTACTACTACTACTACTACTACTACTACTACTACTACTATATATTTTCTGTCTCATTTCTGTCATTATTACTACTACCAATACAAAAACACCAACAACAAAAACAACATCATCAACAACAACAATAACGACGACGACGAAGACTACTACTACTACTACTACTACTACTACTACTACTACTACTACTACTACTACTACTACTACTACTACTACTACTACTACTACTACTACTACTACTACTACTACTACTACTATTTCTTCTCTTCTTCTTCTTCTTCTTCTTCTTCTTCTTCTTCTTCTTCTTCTTCTTCTTCTTCTTCTTCTTCTTCTTCTTCTTCTTCTTCTTCTTCTCTTCTACTACTACTACTACTGTTATCGTTATGTCTACAACAAGAATACGACTATTACAACAACAACAACAACACCAACACCACCACCACCAACAACAACAACAACAACAACTACTACTACTACTACTACTACTACTATTACTACTACTACTACTACTACTACTTATAGTCAGGTCTTAGTCAGATATGACTGAGCTACCGTATAACAGTAGACGGTACTACCTGGTTTCTGTTAGCGCCGAACGTTGGGCGGCGCTTACCAAACCCGACACCCCACATTGTGCCAACGGCTTCGGGCGGAAGAGCACAATTGGGAGGGTACAAGCCTTACCCTGGTGCGAGGAAATGCAAGCTAAAGACAAAATTGTCATGGCAGGGCAGACCAGGCCCTAAGCCTTGGTTGGCGACTGGTCTAGGATCGAAGCTCCGACAGGCGGACAGTTAGAGCATTGCTTTGCTGATCCGGCAGCTTCTGCAGCTTGTCTTGTTCCAGATGTAGGGGTGTTACCTTTCCTCTGGAGTGAACTAGGCAGGCCGAGAGAGGGATCATGCTGCATGGGCAACACATGATCTCTATATTTTAGCCCAGGCTTTGTGCTATGGAGAGGCAATAACTCCATCCCTGGTCTTAACTGGTCTCGGAATCAAAGCGAGAGGCAACTGTTACGGGTTATAAGTCCTTGTCAGTTGGCGTAGACATGGGGCGCCACGCGTTGCCTCTGACGGTGGGAGACACCTATAAGTGTCACTGATCAGCTACCGCCCGCCTCAAGCTGGGCAGCCCCCAGCCAATTGGGTGCTGATCCGCCACAGCCTGCCTGCTTCAATGGGTGCTTGGGGCTAGGACAAAATCTGAATCGCAGGCTGTAAAACCAATGCACCAGGTACAAACAAAAATAAAAATAGAAACCTCAAGCTACGGCTTGCAACCTGGAACGTGAGAACCATGTGTCCAGGATTTTCCACTGACTTGACCAATATTGACGATGTGAGAAAAACGGCTGTGATTGATGCCGAACTCAATCATCTTAACATTGATATTGCTGGCCTGCAGGAGACTCGCCTCGCTGAGGAAGGGTCACTCAGGGAAAACAACTACACCTTTTTCTGGAAGGGTAGAGGGCAGGCAGATAAAAGGCAACACGGTGTGGGCTTTGCAGTGAAGAATTCGCTACTGGGAATGATTGAAATTCCAGCAGGAGGAAATGAAAGACTATTATCCCTGCGCTTGGCAACCTCTTGTGGGTTTGCCACCATTATTACTGCATATGCACCGACACTCGATTCCTCTGATGATGTGAAGGATTTGTTCTATGAGGAGTTAGACTCCGTGATCAAGGCAGTTCCAAAATCTGACTACATTTATATGCTCGGTGATTTCAATGCTCGTGTGGGCAAGGACTCGAGTTCATGGCCAGTGTCCCTTGGAAAATACAACATCGGTCGCATGAATGAAAATGGGCAAAGGCTGCTGGGCATTGCACCAGTAATGACCTATGTATTACAAACTCTTTTTTTAAAACAAAAGAGATGCATAAGGTCACATGGAAACATCCAAGATCCGGCCATTGGCACCAGCTGGACTTCATCATCACACGGAGACAACATCTGAACCATATATCATTGACTCGTAGTTACCACAGTGCTGACTGTGATACAGATCATTCTTTGGTTGTTGCAAGAGTTAGACTGAGACCAAAGAGAATCTACACAGCTAAACACAAATCTAGCCCCAGGATTAATATTATTAACACTCATGATCCTGAAAAGTGCTTTCAGTTTCAACAGCAACTTGAAGACGCTTTCACTGATACACCAGAAAATTGTACAGTAAATGAAAAGTGGGGTCAAATTAAGGAAACTCTTTATAAAACTGCCGTAGGGGTTTACGGCACTGTGGATCATAAGAGGCAGGACTGGTTTGCGGCCAACAGCGAGACTCTGCAGCCCTTGATTGATAAGAAGAAGAAAGCTCTCTTAAGAAACAAGGAAAGACCAACGCGTAACACTCTGAGTGAGCTAAGGCAAGCTAGGAAGGATGTGCAAAAGGCTGCCAGGCAGTGTGCAAATGATTATTGGATCAAGTTATGTGAGTCCATTCAAATCGCAAGTGATAAGGGAGACATAAGAAGCATGTATGAAGGAATAAAGAAAGCCTGTGGTCCAGTGATCAAAAGAAGTGCACCGCTGAAAACCTTGACTGGAGAAGTCATCACTGATAAGAAACAGCAGATGGACAGATGGGTAGAGCACTATTTGGAGCTTTACTCAAGTGAGACCAAACTAGCGGATGATGCCCTTAACGCCATAGAGGCTCTACCAACTCTTGACCACCTGGACACACTTCCCACCATAACAGAAGTTAAGTGTGCTATAAATGAACTTGCATCTGGCAAGGCTCCAGGTAAGGATGGGATTCCAATAGAGGTTATCAGGAGTGGGCAAGACACACTCACTCTACAGATCCACCAGCTAATAGAGCTATGCTGGCGTGAAGGACAAGTCCCACAGGATTTCAAAGATTCAAACATCATAACGCTGTACAAGAACAAGGGTGATCGGAGTGACTGTAACAACTATAGGGGTATCTCACTTCTGTGTATTGTTGGAAAAGTATTTGCCAGAATTGTTCTGCGCAGACTTCAAGTCCTAGGAGATCAAGTCTACCCCGAATCACAGTGTGGCTTTCGACAGAACCGGTCTACCACTGATATGATATTCTCATTGCGACAAATGCAAGAAAAATGCCGTGAACAGAATCAACCACTGTTTATTGCCTTCATCGACCTCACAAAGGCATTTGATTTGGTCAGTCGTGAGGGTCTGTTCAAGGCACTAAAGAAGATTGGCTGCCCACCAACTCTTCTGTCCATTGTGGAATCGTTCCACACAGGCATGAGGGGTATAATCAAGTTTGATGGTGCAACTTCTGAAGAATTTGAAATCAAGAGTGGAGTTAAGCAAGGTTGTGTACTAGCTCCCACACTCTTTGGAATATACTTTTCACTTCTACTGAAATATGCATTTCGTGATCAGGATGGTGGTATATACATTCACTCACGCTCAGATGGCGGCCTCTACAATGCTCAGAGATTGAAGGCTAAGACCAAAATTAGGAGGGTACTGATCAGAGAGTTGCTTTTTGCAGATGATGCTGCAGTTACGACCCACTCTGAGGAAGAATTGCAATGTCTACTATCTGCATTCTCCAATGCTTGTTCTGAATTTGGTTTAACAATTAGCAAAAAGAAGACACAGATTATGTCACAAGGTGCACATGGGGTACCATCAATCTTTATTGACGACGCCGAACTAGAGATAGTAGACCATTTTACGTATCTAGGATCAGTGGTAAATAGCAAATTATCCCTAGATCAGGAAATCAACATCCGGATTGGTAAGGCAGCAACAACAATGAACAGGTTAAGAAAAAGAGTCTGGGAGAACAGGAAGCTTACTGCCAAAACAAAAGTCCTTGTCTATCAAGCCTGTGTCCTTAGTACTCTTCTCTATGGCAGTGAAACCTGGACAACTTACTCACACCAAGAGAACAATTTAAACAGCTTTCATATGCGGTGTCTGCGAAGAATTCTTGGTATTAAGTGGCAAGACAAAATCACAAATACTGAAGTATTGGAAAGATCAGGTTGTGTGACAGTTTATTCCATGCTCAGTCTTCGTAGACTTAGATGGATAGGACATCTTAGGAGGATGGATGATGGTAGAATACCAAAGGATATCTTTTTTGGTGAATTACAGATGGGTAAGAGATCTCAGGGTCGGCCTCTACTACGATACAAAGATGTGTGTAAGCGGGACATGATTGATACAGGCATTGATAATGCACATTGGGAGCAAGTCGCCGCTGAACGTGTTGCATGGAGGGCAAATATCAGAAATGGAATAAAGTCAAAGGAGAAAATTATTGCAGAAAAGTCACACACCAAGCGTTTGAGACGTAAGATGGTGCATGATGGTGGAAATGACCACGTGTTCACATGCACCCACTGTGAACGGACATTTACAGCGCAAATTGGCCTTATCAGTCACACTCGCTACCGCCATAGTTAAAAGTTATTATGCCTTTTTAGAGCACAAACTATCGTCTGTCAAGACGGCAAGGTGCCAATGACTACTACTACTACTACTACTACTACTACTACTACTACTACTACTACTACTACTACTACTACTACTACTACTACTACTACTCTTATCGTTACGTCTACTACAACAGCTACTACTTCTACTATCGCCAAGTCTACAACTACAACGACTATTGTCGCTACGTCTACAGCTACTACAACGATCGTTACGTCTACAGCTAATCAATTTCATCATGTAATTATTCCCATTATCTCCTTATCTGTGGTAAGATTACATCCGCCTTAAAGTATATACGTGCCATGCCATTAAGCGTCGACAGTCATGGTTCGCATCTCACACGATCACTAGAGTTGTGGATCAGATCTGTGTTCTTTGCCAAAGCCATCGAGGTATTTAAGTCTCAGTCTTCGTCTGTCGAAATTCCCATTAAATTTGCCAGTTGTTACAACGTTTTCTAATTTACTCCTCCTCATGAGCCGAATGGATAAGAGCGTTTGCTCGTAAACTTGCGGTGTTCTGATGCCGAGGTAGCGGCTTCAACCCCTACAGCGTTCAGTTGGACTAAAATGCTGCCTTCTCGTCCATGACATGGGGACGTAAATTACAAGCACCCCAGAAATCGGAGAGGGTTCGCCTAATGACGAGGGACCCTGGTAATAAGGAAAGCTAATCAACACACAAACATCAATCCAGTGGACTAGAAGTAATAGCACGTGTGTGGACTACATCTGAGTTCAAAGCCAGCGAACTGTCTGCGTGTAACTTCTCTAACCAATGTATTTACCGGTTGTATTTGTTTCTTGTCACATTGTATGGGAATGTCCCGAATGCTGTGGTGTCGGTTCCTAAATCAATCAATCAATCTTGTCACATTGTGTCATTCATTTCTCTGTCTGTACACTTTGCATCTTCCCTAGAAGCCCTATTTCCACTACCGTTCGATTATTTGCAGCGAGGCCGCTAAATGTCCATGTTTTACATGCATATACCAGTTAGGTTCTTTATAACTCATGAACAGTCGTTTTCTCTCTGCATTTGACAGCTCTTTATTTGTCAGTTTGCTTCCCATCTTGCAACATGCTACCTTTAATATCAAAAAAGTTAGTTGCACATCCTTTATGTTGTTGTTTGTCCATCAAGAATGATGATGACCATTCACTTCATCCAGTGGGGTTGAAGGTATGTAGCCGTGAGTTCTAAGATGGCTGATAAGACCTATTTTGGCTCGAAATGTTCTTTGACAATGTGGGCAAAGAATGCTTGGCGTTTCAGGAGGAGGATTTCCTGCCGTGGTTTCTCTGTCCAGCCTTTTTTTCACAGCTCTTGCAGTCCTGTTTGTTTCACATGTGACTGCATCTATGCGTAATGATGCACGCCACGAATTTCGGTTGTTGGCAGCAGTCTCACTAGTGTTGTGATGAAGTCTAAAAGCTTTTAGTTTCCTTTATGGGACGTCGCAGTCAAACTAAACATTATTTGGTTGTTTGTGATTTCTTGGCAGGTTTACGTTCAGTAAACACTTTCTGAAAGAACGGCACCCATCCATTGTATGACAACCAATATAACGCAGTCTTTCTGACAAATCACCGGCAGCTGTGTTTCGACGCGGTATGCGGGATTATGAACTGTGTTTGCAACCTCTTTGCCACGGAGCAGGCTGTATAGATAAGAGAAGTGTGATACCTGTTTATCTTTCAGTGTATTAACTGATTCAGTGTCAAACAAAAAGTTGGGTTGGACCAGACATGGTACACAATCAAATGAACAAATATTATCATGTCAGTTGTATGTGTGGGTGGTGGTGTGTGTGTGAGTGGATTGGGGATGTATGGTGGTTAGGGAGATGTGTGTGTGTGTGGGGGGGGGGGGGGGGTAGGGACATGTCAGTTGGTGGGGATGTGTGTGTATGGTTTGGGGATGTGTGAGTGGATGTGCGATGTGTGGGTTGGTGGGGGATTGTGTGTGTGGGGTGGGGAATATGTTGTCGATGGAGATGTGGCTGGGGGAAGGGTGGTTTGAGGTGTGGGTGGGGAGAGGATGTGTGGGGTAGAATGTGGATGGGCGTGGGATGTGTGGGTTGGTGGGGGCATGTTTGTGGGTGGCGAGTGTGTTTTGGTTGGGGGATCAGGTGAGGGCAGTGTGTGTGGGTGGGGGATGTGCGGGAGGGGGATGGGTCGGTTGGTGGGGTATGTATGTGTCCCTTGGTGTGCGTGTGTGTCGGTAGGTGGGGGTGTGTATGTGTCCCTTGGTGCGCATGTGTGTGGGTAGGTGGGGGTGTTGTGTGGGTGGGGTG
Source organism: Cepaea nemoralis (assembly GCA_014155875.1). Lineage (NCBI taxonomy): Eukaryota > Metazoa > Mollusca > Gastropoda > Stylommatophora > Helicidae > Cepaea > Cepaea nemoralis. Next base: position 337,799 of record JACEFZ010000601.1, read on the forward strand.
ATGTATGGATAGGTGGGAGATGGGCTTCATACCATGGTAATTAGCCTTGTTTATGTTTACAACATTCATTTCACAATGTTTATTTTTCTTCCTATGCAAATGTATAATGCTCTTGATGAACGAAAGACGAGTGATTGGAAGGGCCGAATGTAAGACGGGCCTGCGCGCCCAATTTGTTACCCTAATAAAGTTGATTTGATTTGATTTGATTTGATGTCAATTATCTTTTACTGAGCATTTCACTTGTCGAAGATGCCACGAAGCGAAACAAATGACACGATGTCTCTAGTATAGCGATAAATCGTCCTTCTCTCCAAATGGGAGGTCAATATTTGACGATATATTATATTTTGACACAGAATCAGTTAAATTTTCTAATCTCATGTTTGTTTTTCTTTAGATCTGTTTATGATGTTCCCGAGGAAGATTATTATAATCGAAACGTCAGTTCATTGTAAGTTAGTTAGTCGACAGATCATCATGCACATCGAACCATTCATTCCATAAGTGCTCGGATCCCCTCCTCAGCAAATCCCGCAGCTTGTAGCGTCTTATGACAAAAGTAGTGTCGTAGTATAACTTATGTATATTAACAGATTTCCCCCTGGGATTTACGTCTGCCGTATTGGAGTTTTTTGTAAGGTGTGTACACTGTGTCTGTGTTTATTATCTCTTACTTTCTCTCAGGAGTTACACCTAACTAACTGTTTTTATCTTCTACCTTTAATACAACCCTTCCTGTTCTTAACTCTACAAGACGCATCCCATTCAGTCAGAAATTTACGACTGTTCCGAGACAGCTGAACCAAATGAACAGAGAACAATATTTTGGCTTACACCCGCTGTATTTGAAGATACACTCTGTGGAGATATCAACAAGCTTAAACTGACTGCTGCTTTCGTTGCATTTATTCATACTGACGTCTGAAGCAAATGAAGAAGAAGAAGAAGAAGAAGAAGAAGAAGAAGAAGAAGAAGAAGAAGAAGAAGAAGAAGAAGAAGAAGAAGAAGAAGAAGAAGAAGAAGAAAAAAGAAGAATAAGAAGAAAATATTTCCACTTGTTTGGGTGTTATCTTAAGATGTTGCTTTCTTCTTGGAGACGACTATTACATATTTGTTTAAATTACAGTTTATTTAGTACGCTAGTTACTCACTGTTTACAATAACCACACCTACAACATGTACGCAAACTATTATCTCATAATATGTGTGGATGCATATTATACTCATAAACTCGTAAATATATGTCTATTTTGTGTGAGATTGCAAGATCAATTTGAGGGAATATGACATTATAGTGCCGGGTTCTGACATGTAGCCTCGGTGGATTTTTTATTGCGTCACATCCCATCACTCGCCACGTCTCATCACTCGCCATGTTTCATTGCCAGCCACGTCTCACCACGTCTCATCGCTAGCCACGTCTCAACACTAGCCACGTCTCATCACTAGCCACGTCTCATCGCTAGTCAAGTCTCATCACTCGCTACGTCTCATCGCTAGTCACGTCTCATCACTCGCCACGTCTCATCACTCGCCACGTCTCATCACTCGCCACGTCTTATCACTCACCACGTCTCATCACTGCCCACGTCATATCACTAGCCACGTCTCATCGCTAGCCAAGTCATATCACTAGCCACGTCTTATCACTAGCCACGTCTCACCATGTCTCATTACTCGACACGTCATATCACTAGTCATGTCTCATCCCTCGCCACGTCTCATCACTAGCCGCGTCTCATCACTAGCCGCGTCTCATCCCTCGCTACGTCTCATTACTCGCCACGTCTCATCACAAACCTGTTCTCATCACTAGCCACGTCTCATCACTTCCGACATCGCATCACTAGCCTTGTAGCATCACTACCGACACTTCATCACTGCCGATATCTCATCACTGGCCACGTCTCATCACAAAACTGTTCTCATCACTACCGACAGCTCACCACTACCGACATCTCACCCTTAGTCACGTCTCATCCATAGCCACGTCTCACCACTAACCACGTCTGTAATTCAGTTCAACCACGAATAATCAACATCTATAGTGCATTCAGAATTATTTATCCCCGCATAAAAATCCATAACTCAGTAACCAACTGAGGGAAAGTTAGTTAGTTAGTTAGTCGACAGATCATCCTCATTGCACACCGAACCATTCAGTCCATAAGTGCTCGGATCCCTTCCTCAGCAAATCCGCAGCGTGTAGCGGCTCATGACACCAGTTCTGTGTTGGTTTATTACTCTTCTTTGGCTTCCTGCGTAGTGTTCTTGTTTGGCCACACCTCTTTTAACTTGTTGTTCTCACAGCCTGACCATGGTTGTAGACTCCCAGTCATCGCTTGGTTCTCGTAAACGACTTACTTCTCGTAGAGCATTCAGAATGTCTGATTGGTCCATGGCTCGTCTGTCTTCCACAGTAGACCTACCGCAAGCCTGTCTGCCTGCTCTTTCCCTTGTACTCCCGCATGCCCTGGCACGAAGATGAAACTAATCTTTGCCAGCCGAGACCGCTCCAGAGACAGCAGCCACTCTCTTCGGACCCACCCATCTCTATCATCCTGAGCATACTCATTGAGTCACTAAGGACACATTCCCGATTGAATGTATCGAGCCATGTTATTGCTTTACTTACTGTCATGACTTCCATAGTCAGAAAGCTTGTGGTCTAAGAAAAAGCGCCAGACCTTTCCTTCACACTTTTCCCTCCGGCCTGAGCCGTAAAGGCCCATGAAGTTCTCACTCCTAGGACGACCGACCCATTCGTGTAAATGACAGCATCATTCTCTAACGAATTCTCAAAGATCAGAGCCTATACTTCCGCCTCCACAGCAGTTGGATTTTCTTGTCTGCATTTCCTGTCTAGTTGGATGCACACTGAAAAGGATGTACAGAACTCCGATGGCACCTGTACCACTCCTCGCCAGGTTTTAAGTCCTCAAGTGAACACACCTGCTGAAGAATATCTTCGGCTTGACCCATCCACGACTTCCCTCTTTTTAACCTGCCGCCCTTTACCTTCTCAATCTCACTGTGCAGTGGATGTTGTGTGTTTGCGTTGACTCTGAGATAGGCATGTGCTTGGCAAATTTGTAGTCTATCTTCAATAGATGGAAAATCAAGAAAGTAGCGCATCGCCCTGCATTCTGTATCTCTTGTACATCCAAGAATAATGCGCATAGCTTCGTTCTGTATCCTTTCCATCCTTTCTATCTGCTTATGGCCGAGAGTTAGGATCGCCATCGCATACTCCAAAACAGAAATGACCAGACCCTCGTATAGAAGACATAGATGGCGCTGCTCACAGTTTGCCGCCGCCATCACCCGCATCGCAGCGGAATGTGATGAGATTTAGCATATAACCTTATCATTATGTACACCAAACAAACAAACTTATGGTCTGGAGACTGTACAGCAGGTCTAAATGTGCGTTTATATGTGGCACATAATTTACGTTTTAGAGACGAATGTGCATCATATGAAATGTATTACATCTTCACACAGAAACATCAGTTTTCAATCATGAATATTCTCCGTGGCTCACGGAAATTTCTTTATGAGAAGCACATCACATAATGGAACGGAAGTGTTCAGAGGTGACGTAAATAATCATACCCATAGTTAGTGCTTTCATGAAACTTTATTATTTTATAATATCTTACAATTTATCACTAACATCTGAACGTGTGAATGGGACTGAATGTGAAATTTTGTACACTTTAAAGCATCCCTATGAAGTTGTGCACATAGTTTGTCAAGAAGCTGATCGAAAGAAAAATTTTCATACTAATATTACACATTGCAAGCACTTTGATACGTCGTCAACCCGACATGACGTGCATTACTAGTAAAACAAGATTGTTAGTGTGAATTCAATACATTTTCAACAAAACAACAAAGAAATTTCGCCGTTTTCCATAATTTCAGTGGCCTTTGACATATTCCTTGGGTGGGAGTAAATATAAGACGACAGGAAAAATTCCATAACGATGGAACAGATACTTTTCAACAAAAATTGAACGTAAATAAGGGCAAACATTTGTGAAGGCACTATGGATGCATGTCTTTTAAAAGACCTCGCAATCAACACCTGCATTTCTTGTCTGTTTGTAATTCTCTAGTCAATTTTACGTTAAGTAGCTTGCCAAGGTTTCCTACTTTTAGGAGCTTGCCATACATTTTAGCGACCGATCTACCTCATATAATTGTAAAATATCAACCCAAACCGCATGCGGCTGATATTGAACTGGGTGTGTGTTTATGAAACTACGCTCACAGACCCCCAAGTTAAAGGGGACGGCCAACCAAGGATAATTAAAATAAGTTCAGTCTTGATTGCTTTATTTGAGTATTGAGGTTCTCATGCTGTCTTCAAGTCCTTCATTCGTGAACGTGACTGTTTATATCCAGCTCTTAACATTTACGACTTCCCCTACACCTAGGCCGAAAATGGAGGTGGAAGCAGTCACGGTGGCGCTTGCCTGGCTGGGGGTACAAACAGGATACACATGTCGTGATTGTAATAGATTCACAGAGCATGCTGAGAAGGGGAAAGACAGGCAAGCTTCGTGTAGTGTAGCATGCTTCAATTAAAAATAAATCAAAGATTGGGAGCATCCATTGGACCTTTTCCCCAGGGCATGGTAGTGTGTTGGGAAACGAACAGGCAGACAAACAGGCTGGATCTGCATCGCTAAGGCAGGACTCTTTATAATTGCGCGTATAGTGTGATAGAGCAGATACACGATCATGGCCTGGAGAAAATGGTTCGACAGGGAGCGACCAGAGGATATGGCCGTTACACACAGTGCACGGATGAGAGACAAGACGGACACATAATCAAATTGCAACTGGTACCATTAGTATTGGGACTCTTCGCTGGGTTGTTGAAGGACTAATCTCAACTCTCGTGGCTTACTAACTTAGCACCATTATAAATTGATGTTATTGTGAAGGTGTCCTTCGTCTGTATTCAGTATAATGTAGTGAGTGAGTGGCACCTTGCAGTCTTGACAGACCAAAGTATGTGAGTTGGAATGTGGCCAAATATTCCATCACAATGTCTGGGCAGAGCTTCAGAGAAACATATGGTGCCCAAAACGACATGTTCCCTCTCTCGGCCTTGCCCTGTGTTTTCCAAAGGAATGGGTAAACAATACGTCTGGCAGAGGGTAGGCTGCAGACGCTGGCGACTCAGCTTCAAACCTCCGAGACCTCGCCTCCACGAGCAGGTGGCCTCACATGTTTGCTAATTGTCCATGTTCGCTTATTTTATTATTGACAAAGAACAAAATATCTTTTCAAATGCAACACCAAAGCCAGTGGAACCAATCAGAAACCCGTCAATGTATTTAAGTAAGTTAAAGTTAGTTAGTTAGTTGCATATCCTTTACAGGACGTCGCAGTCAACCCCATAATTTTTTGCTGTTTGTGATTTTTTGGCAAGTTTACGTTCAGTAGCTTGTCATTGCTTTCTGAACGACTGGCACTCATACCATTTCGTAAAAAACCAAAGCAAGGTGGTCTGCTTGCTGCAAGTAACCCGCAGCTGTGTTTTGAACGCGGTTTGCTGGATTACGAACTACTTCCGTAACACCTTAGCCACGGAGCGGGCCATTGAAGCCGTTTACATGTCAGTAAGTGGGTACGTTGATAACTGCAGATGGAGGATGCATTTACATGTCAGTAAGTGGGTACGTTGATAACTGCAGATGGAGGATGCATTTACATGTAAGTAAGTGGGTACGTTGATAACTGCAGATGGAGGATGCATTTACATGTAAGTTAGTGGGTACGTTGATAACTGCAGATGGAGGATGCATTTACATGTAAGTTAGTGGGTACGTTGATAACTGCAGATGGAGGATGCATTTACATGTAAGTAAGTGGGTACGTTGATAACTGCAGATGGAGGATGCATTTACATGTAAGTAAGTGGGTACGTTGATAACTGCAGATGGAGGATGCATTTACATGTAAGTAAGTGGGTACGTTGCTAACTGCAGATGGAGGATGCATTTACATGCAGGTAAGTGGGTACGTTGATAACTGCAGATGGAGGATGCATTTACATGTAAGTAAGTGGGTACGTTGATAACTGCAGATGGAGGATGCATTTACAAGTCAGTAAGTGGGTACGTTGATAACTGCAGATGGAGGATGCATTTACATGTCAGTAAGTGGGTACGTTGATAACTGCAGATGGAGGATGCATTTACATGTCAGTAAGTGGGTACGTTGATAACTGCAGATGGAGGATGCATTTACATGTCAGTAAGTGGGTACTTTGATAACTGCAGATGGAGGATGCATTTACATGTAAGTAAGTGGGTACGTTGATAACGGCAGATGGAGGATGCATTTACATGTAAGTAAGTGGGTACGTTGATAACTGCAGATGGAGGATGCATTTACATGTCAGTAAGTGGGTACGTTGATAACTGCAGATGGAGGATGCATTTACATGTCAGTAAGTGGGTACGTTGATAACTGCAGATGGAGGATGCATTTACATGTAAGTAAGTGGGTACTTTGATAACTGCAGATGGAGGATGCATTTACATGTAAGTAAGTGGGTACGTTGATAACGACAGATGGAGGATGCATTTACATGTAAGTTAGTGGGTAAGTTGATAACTGCAGATGGAGGATGCATTTACATGTAAGTAAGTGGGTACGTTGATAACTGCAGATGGAGGATGCATTTACATGTAAGTAAGTGGGTACGTTGATAACTGCAGATGGAGGATGCATTTACATGTAAGTAAGTGGGTACGTTGATAACTGCAGATGGAGGATGCATTTACATGTAAGTAAGTGGGTACGTTGATAACTGCAGATGGAGGATGCATTTACATGTAAGTAAGTGGGTACGTTAATAACTGCAGATGGAGGATGCATTTACATGTAAGTTAGTGGGTACGTTGATAACTGCAGATGGAGGATGCATTTACATGTAAGTAAGTGGGTACGTTGATAACTGCAGATGGAGGATGCATTTACATGTAAGTAAGTGGGTACGTTGATATCTGCAGATGGAGGATGCATTTACATGTAAGTAAGTGGGTACGTTGATAACTGCAGATGTAGGATGATGTCAGTAAGTGGGTACGTTGATAACTGCAGATGGAGGATGCATTTACATGTAAGTAAGTGTGTACGTTGATAACTGCAGATGGAGGATGCATTTACATGTCAGTAAGTGGGTACGTTGATAACTGCAGATGGAGGATGCATTTACATGTAAGTAAGTGGGTACGTTGATAACTGCAGATAGAGGATGCATTTACATGTAAGTAAGTGGGTACGTTGATAACTGCAGATGGAGGATGCATTTACATGTAAGTTAGTGGGTACGTTGATAACTGCAGATGGAGGATGCATATACATGTAAGTAAGTGGGTACGTTGATAACTGCAGATGGAGGATGCATTTACATGTAAGTAAGTGGGTACGTTGATAACTGCAGATGGAGGATGCATTTACATGTAAGTAAGTGGGTACGTTGATAACTGCAGATGGAGGATGCATTTACATGTAAGTAAGTGGGTACATTGATAACTGCAGATGGAGGATGCATTTACATGTCAGTAAGCGGGTACGTTGATAACTGCAGATGGAGGATGCATTTACATGTAAGTAAGTGGGCACGTTGATAACTGCAGATGGAGGATGCATTTACGTGTAAGTAAGTGGGTACGCTGATAACTGCAGATGGAGGATGCATTTACATGTAAGTAAGTGGGTACGTTAATAACAGCAGATGGAGGATGCATTTACATGTAAGTAAGTGGGTACGTTGATAACTGCAGATGGAGGATGCATTTACATGTCAGTAAGTGGGTACGTTGATAACTGCAGATAGAGGATGCATTTACATGTAAGTAAGTGGGTACGTTGATAACTGCAGATGGAGGATGCATTTACATGTAAGTTAGTGGGTACGTTGATAACTGCAGATGGAGGATGCATTTACATGTAAGTAAGTGGGTACGTTGATAACGCAGATGGAGGATGCATTTACATGTAAGTAAGTGGGTACGTTGATAACTGCAGATGGAGGATGCATTTACATGCAAGTAAGTGGGTACGCTGATAACTGCAGATGGAGGATGCATTTACGTATAAGTAAGTGGGTACGCTGATAACTGCAGATGGAGGATGCATTTACATGTAAGTAAGTGGGTACGTTAATAACAGCAGATGGAGGATGCATTTACATGTAAGTAAGTGGGTACATTGATAACTGCAGATGGAGGATGCATTTACATGTCAGTAAGCGGGTACGTTGATAACTGCAGATGGAGGATGCATTTACATGTAAGTAAGTGGGCACGTTGATAACTGCAGATGGAGGATGCATCAAGGAAGTAACATGTAGAATAGCCGAAACAAAAGCAGCATTTCACAAGATAACGAATTCTCTGCAATTTATCTTTGTCAATCGTGGTTAAGAAACGAGCTCTAAAGAGCTGTATTGAGTCAATATCGACATATGGACGCGTATCATGGGCTATTAGCAAAGAAGTGGGGAACACAGTGAAAGCTGTCGAGATGTGTTTTAATGGAAACAAATGATAACATCGTGGACGGATAGTAAATAAAGTAATGAAGATGCCTTGACAGCTAACATTTAAAGGAATTTAGTTACTCGCATCAGAAGAAGACAGCCCACATTTTTCGGGCATGTTTTAAGAAGGGAACGCTAGGGTATTCCGTCACAACATAAAAGTTTGAGATGAGGAGAGGTAGAGAGAGGCCAAGAGAGAATATAATGGTGAGTCTGACATCATGGCATGGAGGAACATCAGTATCAGGAATGAATGGCAGTACCTGAGACAAAAGTATGTGGACAGACAAGATCACCAACGCCACACGGCATCGACTATAATAAGAAGATAACTTATTGCCACTCAGATCTTTGGTCTGATTTCTCACAGCATAATTTAATGTCATTAAGATGTTTTGTTGAATTTGTAACCAGTATAAATTAGTGTAATTGAGATGTTTTGTCACATTTCTCATTAATACAATTTAGTCTAATTGAGACGTTTCGTTAATATTTCTTACTATTATAAAATAGTGTAATTAATATGTTTTGTCACATTTTTAATCAGTATAATTTAGTGTAACTGATATGTTTTGCGCAGACCGTGTCGCACTGTGTTTTAACGTGTTGGTATGGGAGTCCGGTCGTTCAGAAAGCAATGGCAAACTAGTGAATGTAAACTTGCCAAGACATCAACGATAGCAGTAAAATTCTGGTGTTGACAGCGACGTCCTGTAAATAGGATATGCAAAAAAAAATGTTTTGTCACATTTCATACTAGTATAATTTAGTGTAACTGACATGATTTGTCAATCAATCAATCAATCAATCAATCAATCAATCAATCAATCAGGTGCCGTCTCCACAATGTAGCTTGACTGAAATGGATCTCCAACACTGTCTGTCTTTCGCCTTTACTGTACATTCTGTCAGGCTGATGTTCGTCCATCTCTTGATGTTATCTTCCCACTTGTATCGTTGTCTACCTCTTACTCGTTTGCCTTCAACCTTGTTCTCCAGTATGGTTTTTAATAAGAGTATCATGTCTTTTAACGTAGTCGAAATATTTCACTCGCCTCCTCTGTATTTCTTTCATCATTTCTCTCTTCATTCCCAGGTTTTCTAGGACCTCTGCATTTGATTTTTATTGTTTCCGTGAAATACGACCTATTCGTCTGTATATTCACATCTCCAGGGCCTGTATGCGACTTTCTGGTTGCTTGTTCAATGTCCAAGCTTACGCGCCATACAGTAGCGTTGAATATACGTAGCATTTGAATCGATATGTTTTGTAACATTTCTCACTAGTTTAAATGGTGTAATTAATATGTTTTGTCACATTTCTCATCAATATAATTTAGTGTAATTGTGATGTTTTGTCACATTTCTTAATAGTATAATATAGTGTAATTGTGATGTTTTGTCACATTTCTTACTAGTATACATGTTTGCATATCCTTTACAGGACATCGCTGACAACATCAGCATCTTTCAGCTGATTGTTGATTTCTTGGCAAGATTACGCTCAGTAGTTTGCCATTGCTTTCTGAGCGACCGGCTCCATACTCTCATAAGTCACTGGCGCGACTCGAACCGCTTCCAATTCTCGTGCGTTTACGTCAACCACGAGAGTATTCGGGGTTACGGAGAAAGCTGCTAACACCTCGACCAGGGAGACCGGCCTTACTAGTATAATATAGTTTAATTGAGAATGTTTGTCACATTTATTACTAATATAATTTACTGTAATTGTGATGTTGTGTCACATTTCTTACTAGTATAATTTAGTGCAGCTGAGAATTTCTGTCACATTTCTTACTATTATAATTTAGTGTAATTGAGATGTTGTTGTCACATTTCTCATAAGTATAATTTAGTGTAATTGATATGATTTGACACATTTTTCGTAAGTATAATTTAGTGTGATTGATATGTTTTGTCACATTTCACATCAGTACAATTTAATGTAATTGATATTTCTGTCTCATTTCTCATCTGTACAATTTAGTTTAATTGTTATGCATTGCTACATTTCTCATCAGTATGATTTAGATTAATTAATATGTTTTGTCACATTTCTCATAAGTATAATTTAGTGTAATTGTGATGTTTCATGTGTTGTCACATATGTGACTAGTATGATTTAGTGCAATTGGGATGTTTTGTCACATTTCTCACTAGTATAATTTAGTGTAACTGATATGTTTTGCCAAATTTCTCATATGTATAATTTAGTGTATTTGATATGCTCTGTCACATTTTTTACTAGTATCATTTAGTGTAATTAACATGTTTTGTTCCATTTCTCACTAGTATAATTTAGCGTAATCGATATGTTTTGTCACATTTCTCACTATGATAAAATAATGTAAATAATATGTTATGTATTATGTCTATTCAGCGTAATTTAATGCAATTAATATGTTTTAACACAATTTTCACTAGTGTAATTTAGTGTGCCGGCTTCGTGGCTTAGAGATTATGACTTTTCTCCGTAATCTCGTATACTCTCGTCGGTAACGTGATGACGGTTTGAATCAGCGGTGGTTCGAATCGCATCGGTAACTTACGGGGTATGTGAGCCGGCCGCTCAGAAAGCAATGGCAAACTACTGAGCGTAATCTTGCCAAGAAATCAACATACAGCTGAAAGATGCTGGTGTTGACAGCGATGTCCTGTAAAGGATATGCAAAAAAAAAATAGTAATTTTTTTTAGTGTAATTGAGATGTTTTGTCACATTTCTTACTAGTATAATTTAGTGTTATTGTAATGTCTTGTCACATTTCTTACTATTAAAATTTATTGCAATTAAGCTGTTTTTTTCTCCATTTCTCACATGTATAATTTAGTGTAATTGATATGTTTCGTCACATTTTTCATCTATGTATGTTAGTGTACTTGATATGTTTTGTCTCGTTTCTCATCAGCATAATTTAGTGTAATTGATGTGTTTTGTCACATTTCTCACTAGTATAATTTAGTGAAGTAGAGAATGTTCGTCACATTTCTTACTAGTATAATTTCGTGTAACTAAGATTTTTTGTCACATTTCTCACTAGTATAATTTGTTGTAATTAATATGCTTTGCCACATTTTCTATCTGTATAAATTAGTGTAATTGAGATGTTTTGTCATATTTCCCACTAATATAATTTAGTGTAACATATATGTTTTGTCACATTTCTCATATGTATAATTTAGTGTAATTGATACGTTTTGTTACATTTTTTACAAGTATAATTTAGTGTAATTAAGATGTTTTGTTCCACTTCTTTCTCAATTGCATAATTTAGTGTAATTGATATGTTTTGTCACATTTCTCACTAGTATAAAAAGTGCAACAAATATGTTATGTCACATTTCTCATCAGCATAATTTAGTGTAATTGGTGTGGTATATCACATTTCATACTAGTATAATTTAGTGTAACTAATATGTTTAGTCACATTTATCATCTGTATAACTTAGTGTAATTGATATGTTTTTCACATTTCTCACTAGTATGAATTAGTGTAATTAATATATTTTGTAACATTTCTTATTAGTATAATTTAATGTAATTGAGATAGTTTGTTATACCTCTATAACTTAATGTAATTGAGATGTTTTGTCACATTCCTCATCTATATAATTTAGTGTAATTGAGATGTTTCGTCATATTTCTCATCAGTATAATTTAATGTAATTTAGATGTTTTGTCACATTTCTCACTAGTATAATGTGGTGTAATTGAGATGTTTTGCTATATTTCTCACAAGTATAATTTAGTGTAATTGAGATGTTTTGCTATATCTCTCACTAGTATAATTTAGTGTAATTGAGATGTTTTGCCATATTTCTCCCTTCTGTAATTTGGTGTAGGCAGGAGCAGTAGCATTGTGGCAAGGCGCTCCACTGCTAGCCGGTGGTCAGTGGTTCGTATCTGCACAGAGGTGGAATTTTAAAGTTTGATCATCCCTGCCTGGATCACCCAGTGTAACATGGCTCTCTGGGTCAATCAGCCTAACATAGATCCCAAGTGCTGTCTTGGGAAGTAAAGACAGAGGCAGACATTGACGACGACCGGCGAGATAATGGTCACATCCCAACCCAGTTGTGACTGATCTATGAAAACATGGGTCTAGCACCATACGTCCACTGTGGATTACAATTAGGGGAACAGTGGTCAATCAATCATGTGCCATGCCGGAAAGCGTGGGCGGTCATGACTCGCCATTTCACTCGATCACCAGAGTCGTGGATCAGCTCAGTGTTCCTGTCTCATCCATGCCATGTGGCCAAGTCATCCAGATATTTTCCTCTCGGTCTTCCTCTTGGTATGTTCCCTTCGATCTTGCCAGTTGTCACTAAGTTCTCCAATCTATTTCTTCTCATAACATCTCCAAAAAATATTTTGACTGTCTACGTCTAATTTCTCTAATCAATTTACGATTTTCATTTGTCTTCTGTAGTACTTGGTCATTGATTTTTCTATCTGTCCATGATATTCTTTGCATTTTCCTCAGAAACCACATTTCTGTAGCTATCAGATGTTTTTCAGCTTGACTGCACATTGTCCAAGTTTCACATCCATACAAAAGAACAGGCTCTATGTATCCCCTCAACACTCTTTTTCTCGTTTCAATTGACATCATTTTATTGGTCAGAATGTTTTTCATCTGGCTAAAGGCTACTTTCGGAACAGTGGTACTGCTGTGGAAATGTCAACAGTATAAAATAACACAAAGTAATGCAGCTTTACAGAACACAATTACGGTAAACATAGTACGTTGCGGAGACTAGCCTGTACCAGCAAACAAATACATATATAAAACACAACATATAATCATGGACTAGACACTGCATTAACTACATTAAGACATGAGAACGAGATGAGGAAAATGAAAAGATGAAAAATTGGGGAAAATGAAGGGAAAGTGAAAGAAACAAATGCTAAAAAAGTGTTACTTCTCTGTGTTACTAACATGAATGTTCACATTGATACTCTTATATACACTGCCGTGGGAGTCTACGTGATACACAGTACTAGCCATTGTGTGGGGTGGCGTATTTTGATCTACGGTGCATTCTCTTCCCATTGATCACTCAAGGAGAATCTTAGAACAGCGCACGAAATTTGTAACACTGGCTATTATCCAGATGTGTGTATACCAGAATCACGTCATCATCATCATCATCATCATCATCATCATCATCATCATCATCATCACCACCACCACCATCACCATCACCACCACCACCACCACCACCACCGCCACCACCATTATCATTATCATCACTATCAATAACGGTATCATCACCACCACCATCATCATTATCATTATCATTATCATCATAATCGTCATCATCATCATCATCATCATCATCATCATCATCATCATCATCATCATCATCATCATCATCATCATCATCATCACAATCAGCATCAATATTATCATCGAAATTTTCACCAATATCATCATCAGCATCATCATCGCCATCATCATCAACATCATCATAATCATCATGTGGCATGTCGTCTGTCTCTTGTGCGGCCAATCATTTATGATACTGACGCTCCTTCATGCCATGATATTAAACTAATATAGAAAATAATATAAGAATTGAAATATGCACCCTCAATATGCCACGCTAAATTTTAAGGATACCATAAATATATCCCGAAAAGAAAAATGCAATATAGAGATAAAAAGCTTAAATGAAACCTGTGCTAGCGGGCGCGTTGTCGAAGGTGAAAGGTAACTGCGCTAAAAATGGCATGAGCAGGATCGGATGCGGGTCTGACATTTGCTCCTGTTGCCTGCTAAAGTGAGGAAAAAGATTGGCTAATGCTCCGCGCATTCAAGCCTTCACAATGTGATGGACCTATCAGACCACACATCCACAGCAGGAAATTGCTTCAGGACACATTTAATTGTCTTTATATTTTTAAAACCAGTCTTATGGCAAGCTGAATGGGTCTGAACCTGTTTACTGTGATGGCTGGCCGTTGGACAGACGTCATGACCTCACGGAGTTAGGAAGCCTCTATTGTATTTTACCACATAATTGTAACATGAACATATTCGGTGCCAAACAAAACGTAGGGTTGGACCAAACATGGAAACAATCAAAGGAGCAAGTATTATAATGAGTATTTACTGATATTTGCAATTGCGGAAGATACCGCGAAACGAAACAAATGACACGATGCTTCTAGTGTGGCGATATATTGTCCTTCTGTCCACATCGGAGGTCAGATTCGGGATATATTATCGTGCGGTATTGGATAATTTAAAATCATATTGGTATTTCTGAGTATCAATCTCAAATTTAAGTGGACACATTCTACCCATTAGTTTTCATCAAAGGTTTCATTTGGGAAGTTTTGCCGAAGAGCTCGTCGAATGTCCGCCTGTAGTTGGAGCTCATTCTGTAGTAGAGGAAGATGTTGACACTGGAGTTGACCGACTGAAACACGAAGGCCACTGACCACATGGCGATCCCTAAGTTGATGTACCTCTTTCGTAGATTGAGTTCTGGTTCAAGGAAAGTAGCCATCCCAACGACCGAACCTGGTGTATAGCAGACGATTAGAATACTGGCAATGATGGCCACCATCTTGACTGTCTTCTTGTCTCGAATGGATATGATTCCCTCTCGATCATTGCTCGCCTGTTGGCGCCATTTTGAGCTTTGTTGGAGTTTTACCACCAAAATTACGGTCCAGACTATAACACCAACAAAAGATGATATACCAGTTATGGAACTCATGAAAAAGACAAGCCCCATAACGCCATCTCGGTTACCTGTAAAAGTGATTGCCAAAAGCGTTGCGTTTCTCTCCGGGAACAAATGGAATTGAAGGTAAGACGTGGCGTACTCGGGGACAAGTGTTAGAATATTTATGATGTAAATAAAACAGATAACAACAGTTGCTCGCCGGGGTGTAATGATTTGTTTCACTTTCAGGGGAGATATTATAGAGAGGCATCTCTCCGCGGTGATAAACACAGTGATATAACTTGTGATTCGTCCACAAGCGACGTGTGGCCACGCCCCGGGGAGGTACATGAAATCTTCAGGAGCCCAAGGAACGCCTGCTGCATTTATGAATGGATTAAGACACATGCATACCCAAAGCAGGGTTACAAGACAGCACAAATCGGAAATAGCCATACTAAAGAAGCTAATGTTTACAGTATTTGTAAAACCTTGCTTGAAAAAGATAATAATGTTGATGATATTGGCGATAACACCAAACAAACCAATGATATTGCAAAGGAAAACAAAATTGATAGCCTCAAACATCTGTAGATGATAACAACTTAGAATATCCGGACCTGTATTACAACCAAGAATGTTCTGGAAACGATCTAATACCGGCGTAATACCAACTGGGTGATCCATAGAAAAATGTCACATATGACACGTTTAACTGACGAGGGGGATTTCCCTATTCTGTCAAGGTCACAGAGTTGGAAAATAATCGCCAATGTTAAAATTTTAAAACTTGTTGAGTAGAAGAAGTCAAACACCGACATCACAAAACCCGGGACAAACCCACATGTGATCCGTTCTCATTTTCCACAACCAGTGAAGAGTTCCAATACTAATTATAGCAGTTGCAATCTTATCTTTGTCTGTCTAGGCTCTCCTCGGATAATTGTTTGTGTCGGTCAGGTAAAACTGGAATTGGAGACAACTTAAATATTGTTTGCTTTTAACGTATTCTATGTTTACATTTGTCTTATGTCTGGCTATATTCTCCACCTGTTGTGTTGTTGTTGTTATTGTTGCTAGTATGGCAAATATACTAATTCCATCTTATACGTAACCCTCATCTATTTTACTAAACATTTCCATTCATCGCGCGGCTTAGTTTTTAAACTTTCCGTTTTGTTCAATGACAACGACTTTTGTCGGAACGTGCTCGTGTATCCTGTTTCTATATCTTCGAATCACACATGGACACCGTATGCTAATCTTAATACGTCAACTGTAGTCATACAGGTGTAACGGCTTTCAAGTCTGCAAGGAGAACCAAGAAGTCAATAATAAGATTTATAACATAAAACACCCAAAAGAATCTAACTACCAATGGCTGCAAAATAAACCAAAAAAAAAATTGTTTTAACAAGTGACCCATTGTGGATACACGTCACGTGAGAATCTAGTCAGGAATTAAAGATAATATTGCATGCCATATGCAGGGCGTTAAGATTAACCCCAGGTTTATTGCTAGGCAATTTTACATTTAGTAGTTTGCCAGTGCTTTCTGAACGAGAAGTCAACGTCTAACTGGCCGCAATATGAAATGAACACATACCCCAACAAAAGTAGTTTAAGAGCGAGCTCTCTTAACCTGCAGTGACGATGCCCTCTGATCAGAAATTACAAGGATGGCCGTGGGAATGTATTCCCATGGGAATCCCATGGGAAAGGTCCCATGGGATGGGATTGGATGGGACAGCACACATTTGTATGTCCTATGAGACAGTAGCAATGTCACAGCAACTTGATCTACGTCAGAGCTACCCTTAATTTTTTTAACATTTTTAAAACCCTTTTAAAGCTTTCTATCCTTCTAATTGTTAATATATGTGTATCTATTCTTTTTCTTGTGCTGGGACACCGGTTAAATAAACAAATGCCTTGAGGATGAAGTCACCATGTTTAAAAATTACGGCAACCAACTTCACAACCATTAAACTATGTGAAAAATGAACATAGGTTTCCACTGCTAAAAGCAAGTGTGAAAATTGTTTTGGCCATACCAGTGTCCATCAGCAGGAGTAGAACCCTTATTTAGTGCAGCTGGATGTTTGTAGAGTAAGTTACAAAAAACGGATGGTACCAGCTCTCGTTATAAACTCGGTGTATATCAGATTTGCATGTAAGATGAAAATTGTGAAAATGGTTCAGGGACTGCCTGGATTAACTGAATTATTAGAAACAGTCTATCAGCAGGAAATTGATAATGTGCTGAATGAGCAGAGTGACTCAGAAACAGAATGAGAGTGTCAGAATGACACTGAATTGTCATATTTAGATTAAACTATTTTTGTTTATAAAATACTCTTGAATGTTAAAATTAATAAATTTGGTCGTTTTACATGTCTCTTTGTACATGTAATCCTATTTAGCAGACACTAAACCTAAACTTTCATCAATTTCATAATTTTATTTGGACTGTATTCCATATTAATATTATAATGGGAATCCCATGGGATGGGATAGGATGTGATGGGACAGGTATTAATTACCATCGGATGGGATGGGATAGGACAGACAAATATACCCCATGGACAAGCCTGGAAATTACTGTCTCGAAATATTTGAGCTTCAGTTAATCTGAAGCCTAACAAGAATCGACAACAGAATAATCTTTTTGATCTAATTTATCTTATGTTTCTGTCCTTTCGACTATTGGATCCAGTGAAGCAAGTCATGCTTTTATTTAAGCCTGTTCCAGAACTCACCACAGCGCAATGTGATCGACTTTATCACTTGAATCCTAATCATTGCGCAATGTGTTCGTTTAATTTAACATTTGATAGGATATACTAATGAAATCTGGCCTCCCAGTGGCTACTTATAATGTGTATCTAGCATCTTTAAAAGTAATGGACTTCTGGATGGATATTTTTCATGGTGGTTATATCCGGTCCTTAGAGTATTAGAGAGTATGAGAAATGTCTCAGACTCGTTGAAGGAAAACTTCCAACTGCACCTCCTCGTGCAGCAAATACAGCCATGACGCTCTGAAGTTATGAAGTATCCACCGGTATAAGAACACTTGTCCTTACCGCCGAAATTTGCTCTCAAATGCAACATTGAGGATAATGTGGAGGTCAAGGGAAAACATCCATGTTATCTTGCCAACACTTTATGAATCAAAGCGGATCAGTGTCAGAGACAAACATTATCCACAACACCAAGACCGAAATCTGTAGTGAGGCATGACCGCCTGTATCATTTACAAGGCATACGATAATTATGATGGCTACCTCACCTGCTGGGATTCTAGTGAGTATCCGAGCGAGACTGGAAGATTTGATCTGGTGAGCAAGTAAACTAATCCACAAGAAGTGGATCTCTATTGCTGAAGGATAATTAACACGCAGTTGCATGAAAACCAAAAGAGTAAGGACAAGTTTATGTAATTGTGGTATTTTAGTTTTCGAGCTAAGTGTTATTGTTTTGTCTTTATTTAGTCGATAATGACCTTTGTTACTTTTGTATATTTTGTGTTTATTCGAAATCCGTTGTCAAGAATAATGTCAACACATAGACATAATCACTTAGGCTTGCATACATCTGGTCCCCAACATGTAGGATAGGCGGTTGAGCTGTTAAGACCTCTGGAGCAAAATGGGGCGACTCCTTTGCTGTGAAGTTGGAACCGCGACTAACTTCTTGTCACGACATTCGATGCTGTTTTGAAACTGGGGACAAATCTAGATTTGTGAATAGGAATTCTCTTCGCAACGCACGATGCTTGATTTGTTTATTTTTCTCCGATAAATAAACATGTATTGTTTTGATGTAGATTCGAACATATATTTTAGCGTGTAAGGGGCTTATGTTACAGCAGGGGGTCACACTATGTTATAACAACAGAGTCACAATAATGGCAGATAAACAACATCTATAATTAAACAATCATAGTTGTTGGGCAGGAGAGGAGAGGCACTGAGAGGGAGAAAAGAGAGAGAGAGAGAGAGTGTGTGTGTGTGTGTGTGTGAGAGAGAGAGAGAGAGAGAGAGAGAGAGAGAGAGAGAGAGAGAGAGAGAGAGAGAGACCTTACATGTGTTATATAATTAAGTGTATATATAATCTTCATTGTACGTCTTCAAGCAACCAATGAAAAGACACGATATTTTGATTGAAATGATAAACACCTGTTTAATCCGTCTGGAGTAACTATTTTGGTGTCAATCATTAACATCACGGATGGTCATGACCTGGGACTCACTGTAGAAACACACCTCAGACATCATATACTTGTTGTCACTGATTCTAGTAATTCTGTCAATTTGGGTCGAAAATGTGTCCATAAAAACAGGGGGAACATTAAAACATTTGGTCAATATCACAAGAATTAAAACAGATTATTACGTGTCTATATTTATTGATCGTATGTTCATGTACATTCTGTATACTTGAAATTTATGGTTGCTAAGAGAGACGAAATTAATACATGTGTGAGTAATAATTGACACTTACCTCAGTCACATATAATAACAGAGAAAGTAGTCAACGGTGCATGGTAATCAGTGTAGACAGAAGCCTGTCGTTCAAGGATCACGTGGAAGGAGTTGTTATCAGATCTAAGAAGTGACTTAGTGCAATGAAGACTGGAAGCGATGAGCATGGAGCACATAATGTTGCACATACTCTATCAACATCTGATTCTCTCAGTAATTGAGTATGGATTAGGACTGCTAACGGTGTCAAAGAGTCAGCTGGTGAAACTAGAGCACGTTCAGAATGAAGCTGTGCGGTTGATCCTGGGATACACCAGGGACCCTCCAATAGTTTGTGGGAGATACATCTTAGCTTCGCCAATGATTGCGGGGTGCAGGCTAAGGCATATCTCCGAGAGATCGCGGACAAGGAACAAATCCTGTCTGAAACCCTGGACAAAGATAAGGCCAAATGCTGATAAAAGGAACATCCCGTATGGCTCAATCAGAGAAGTTTGCATGCTTGGAGAACATTGGGAGATGCGATGAGTGGGTCAGATTGCCAAAGAAAATGTCGGACCTGCGCAGGGTCACAATCACACTTAACTTAACTTAACTTAACTTAACTTAACTTAACTTAACTTAACTTAATTTTACATCACTTAACTTCTGAACTTCTGCGCCGCCTTTCGAACAACGAAAGATTTGTGTATCTTCTTCTTCTTCTTTCGTTCGCCTAAAATATGTTTATAACTGCAATGTTGTCTCTTGTATGAATCTAACAGTCTTTTTTAGTTCATTCAGTGGTCCATAGAGTTTATCTTCCACTGTTGTCTCTCTAGGCCAGAAGGTTCGCCTGGATATGTTGTAGTTTGGGCAATCCTGGAGTATGTGCTCTGCTGTCTGCGACGCCAAACCACATGTGCACATGGCTGAGTCACCAATCTTGAATTTTGTATACATGTGGTTGCGTAATCTATTGTGTCCTGTTCTGAGGCGCAGAAGAATGACCTGTTCTGGTCTGTCCATAATGTGGTAGTCGTCTTGAGTAAGGTTTGGTGGCCTTCTGACTGATTTGATCATTCTTTTCTTTTGGTGGTATGTAATAGGCACATCTGGTTGTTCTTCTTGTGCTCCTTCCTTAGCCAATCGATCAGCGCTGTCGTTTCCGGGGATTCCACAGTGGGATGGTATCCACTGTATGGTGATCTTACGATGACTGCTAAGTTCAGAAAGCAGTGTCCTCAGAACTGGCAATTTCCCAGACAGGAGCATCTCTAATTTACGGATTTTGCATCTGTCAATATCACCACAGGTTGTGTACCATGGCTGGTATTTTGTAATTTCTCTGTGGCTATCTTGATTGCCTCAATTTCAGCATCATAATTATGGCAGTACTTTCCTGTTGGAATTCTGGCCGTCTCTAGTATTATTTGGGTATTCTATATACAAGTATTATTAAATTGTCTAATTTCATGATTTTCTTTGGATCTGTTTGTGTTGTCCGTTCCCTATGAAGATTGTTATAATCTTAACGTAGTTCGTTGTGTTTCCCATCAGTATAATTGAGGGTATTTGCTGTGTTTTGTCACATTTTTCATCGGTATAATATAGTGTTGATGGTGTTTCCACCTTGTCGTGGTGGGGAGCTTGAGTTTCTCAATGACCCTGAGAGCTATGCCGGCGGTAGCGTAGCTACCAGCAGGGCCTCCCAAGCCGGACAGGTCAAAGGGTAGAGAACAGACAAAGAGAAACACCCTGGTCCTCCAGGTTGGGGGTTGAAGCGTGGGGTTAACATCCCCACCTTTGTAAAAATCATTTATCGTTACGAAACAGATACAAGAGCCTCGAATTCGGACTGACTTATCTGGACAACGACCTTGGAACGTTAAAGGACTTTTGAGATTTGGAACATGGAATGTACGGACACTATATCGAGCTGGATCGGCCGAAGAACTAACCCGGGAGCTGGTTGAATATCAAATGGATATAACAGCAATTCAAGAAATAAGGTGGCCAGGAGAGGGTACTTTAGAGCAAAATGGAATGATTATAATATATGGAGGAAACATCCAAAATAAACATGAATTAGGAACAGGATTTGTCATCAAAAAAGAGTTATGGGGGAATGTTTTAAACTTTAAAGCTGTTAATGACAGGATTAGTAAATTACGAATAAAAGGTAAATGGAAAAATATAACGATGATTAATGTACATGAACCTGCTGAAGAGAAAGAAGATGATATTAAAGAAGACTTTTATAATGATCTGGAAGATGTCATAGAAGAAACCCCCAAACATAACATCCTAATTGTGCTGGGAGACTTCAATGCAAAAATAAGTAGAGAACAAACTAATAAAAAAGTGGCCGGTATGGAAAGCCTACATACAACCTCAAATGATAATGGATGGAGAGTCATCAACCTGGCAGAAGCCAAAGGACTGCAGATTAGCAGTACCAGACTACAAAGAAAGGATATACACAAACAAACTTGGAAATCATGTGACAAGAGAATCTATAATCAAATAGATCACATTTTAATTAACAACAGAAATGCATCAAACATACAGCAAGTTAGAAGTTATAGAGGAGCTGAGTGCCACAGTGACCACTTCCTCGTTGGAGCAAAATTTAAAATAAAACTTAAGAGAGCTTTCTATACTAAATTACAAAGATTACATCCAACATATAACAGAGAAAAACTACAAGAAATTACAGTCAAAGAGAAATTTACAGATGAAATAAAATGTAAACTTGAAACTCTGCAAAACCCTTTGGAGGAAAGCGTTGCCCAAACTTGGTTGAACATCAAGAATACAATTCAATCTACCGCAGAAGAATGTCTCGGTGTGTTAACCACGCATAGAAAGAACAGATGGTTCAATCCAAAATGTGAAGAAGCAGTCATTAGGAAAAAAGAATGCCAGACAGCTATGGTTAAATGACATCAACAACATCCAAAAGGAAGAGCATTATAGAAATGAATGTAAAGAGGCTAAAAAAATAGTCCGACAGCAGAAGCGAGAATATATGAGTAATATAATCAAAGATATGGAAACTAATCACCAGAAAAATGAATCCAGAATTTTTTTTAAAGAACTGAAGTCAATGAAACGAGGGCACCAACAAAACACATATGGTTTAAAAGACAAAAATGGGAATATGATAAATACCAATGAGGAAATGTGCAACACATGGAAAGAATATTTTGTTGAATTACTAAATTGTGAAGCTCCAAGTACGTGAAATTAACTAGATAAATCCTTCAAGTTGAAATATACACAATTTCGCACAGTAATGTCGATTGTCTACCACGGTAATTTTAAGCTGACTAACATGTCTTTCTTAGAAAGACATGTTAGTCAGCTTAAAATTACCGTGGTAGACAATCGACATTACTGTGCGAAATTGTGTATATTTCAACTTGAAGGATTTATCTAGTTAATTTCACGTAAGTTGTGTGATTTCTGCAGTATGTACCTGACGAGATGCAGCGAAATATGCCAGGCAATAAATGGTGCAATCTATTGTTTGTGTCTTCGTTATTCAAATTCACTACGGGAAAACATTGTTTTGAAAATCGTTTTTCTTCTATCTGTCCCTTTTAAGCGATCAACTTACACACAAAGATTAATATCTCGGCTTAAAATAGACCTACAGACTTGAATAAGTTACCGTTGGATTTGCTCTTTCAAGAGCTATCCAACTATGCAGTTATATAATTAAAAAGCAATTTAGAAAAATTTACTAAAGTGACTACAGTAGGGCAAAGTGAACAAAAGACATTTGAAATATTGACTCACTTAAAGGAAAAAGCCCAACAGATGGGGCTGGTTATCAACCAAGATAAGACAGAATATATGGTAATTTCAAGAGACGGAATGGCTAAAAACTCTGGCCACATACAAATAGATAATATGACTATCACCCGGGAAGGTTAACCCGGTCAACAAATGCCGGCAGAAGTCGGATGTGTCGGCCTAACGGCGCAAGAACGCAGCTCTGCTGTAAACAGGCACAACGCAATCACATCCGGAAAAAAAAACTCCGGATGAACGAAGAAGAAGAATATGACTATTAAAAGAATGGGAACATACAAATACCTGGGTACAATCTTCAACTGCTCCAACATCATAAGGGAAGAAATACAAACTAGAATCAACTCTGGAAACAAGATATATTATGCACTACAACATCTACTAAAATCAAAGGCGCTACCTCGTAACACCAAAATCACAATATACAAAACGCTGATCAGACCAGTTGTGCTGTATGGCTCTGAAACCTGGAGTACAACGAAAGGAGACGAAGCCTTGTTACAAACCTTTGAGAACATAATTTTAAGACGCATCTTTGGACCCATTAGGGATACACAAAGTGGAGAGTGGAAAAGAAGAAGTAACAAAGACATTTATGATCTGTTTAAGTCCCCGCTAATCACTGGTATCATGAAGGCTAATAGACTACAATGGCTGGGGCATATAGAAAGAATGGAAGATAATAGGGAAACAAAACTGGCTTACACTCAGGAAATAAATGACCGTAGACCCCGAGGTAGACCAAGAAGGTGGTGGAGAGATAATACATATACAGATCTACAAGCACTTGGAATCAACGACTGGCAAGAGAAGGTCCAGAGAGACGAATGGAGACGGATTGTATCTGCAGCAAAGAACCTCAATGGCTCGGAACGATGAAGAAGAAGAAGACTACAGTAGAGGTACTACCTGCTTTCTGTTAGCGCCGAATGTTGGACCGCTCTTACCAACCCGACACTGCACACTGTGCCAACGGCTTTGGGTGGAAGAGCGCAATTGGGAGGGTACAAGACTTACCCTATTGCGAGGAAATGCAACACAAAGACAAAATGTCATGACAGGGCAGACAAGGCCCTAGGTCTTGTGTGGCAGCTGGTCTAGGATCGAAGCTCCGACAGACGGACAGTTTGAGCAATGCTTTGCTGATCCGGCAGCTTCTGCAGCTTGTCTTGTTCCAGACGTATTGGTGTACCTTTCCTGTGGAGTGAACTAGGAAGGCCGAGAGTGGGATCATGCTGCATGGGCAACACATGGTCTCTATATTTTAGCCCGGGCTTTGTGATATGGAGAGGTATAACTCCATCCCTGGTCTTAAATGGTATCGGAATCAAAGCGAGAGGTAGCAGTTACGGGTTATCAGACCTTGTCAATTGGCGTAGACATGGGGCACCACGCGTTGCCTCTGACGGTAGAAGTCATCTACAGGTGTCACTGATCAGCTACCGCCCACCTCAAGCTGGGCAGTCCCCGGCCAATTGGGTGCCGATCAGCCACAGACTGCCTGATTCAATGGGTGCTTAGGGCTAGGACAAAATCTGAATCACAGGCTATAAAATCGATGCACCAGGTACTTCTAAAAAGAAACAAAAAATAGAAACGTCACACTACGGCTTGCAACCTGGAACGTAAGGACCGTGTGTCCAGGATTTTCCACTGACCTGATGATTATTGACGATGTGAGAAAAACGAGTCATTACCGCCCACGCTTTCCGGCATGGCACGGCACATGATTGATTGATTGATTGAGAAAAACGGCTGTGATTGATGCCGAACTCAATCAACTTAACATTTATATTGTTGGCCTGCAGGAGCCTCGTCTAGCTGAGAAAGAGTCGCGCAGGGAAAACAATTACACATTTCTTTTTTGGAAAGATAGAGGGCAGTCAGACAAAAGACAACATGGTGTGGGCTTTGCAGTGAAGAATTGGAAATGGAAATGATTTAAATTCCAGCTGGAGGTAATGAAAGACTATTATCCCTGCGCTTGGTAAACTCTTGTGGTTTACCGCCATTATCACTACATATGCACCGATACTCACTTCCTCAAATGATGTGAAGGATTGGTTCTATGAGGAGTTAGACATCGGTATCATGAATGAAAATGGACAAAGGCTGCTGGAGCATTGCACCAGAAATGTTCTATATATTACAAACTCCTGTTTTAAAACAAAATATCTGCATAAAGTCACATGGGAACATCCAAGATCCGGCCACTGGCATCAGCTGGACTTCATCATCACACGGAGACAACATCTGAACCAGACATCATTAACTAGAAGTTACCACAGTGCTGACTGTGAAACGGATCATTCTTTGGTTGTTGCAAGGGTTAAATTGAGACCAAAGAGAATCTACACAGCTAAACACAAATCAAGCCCCGGGATTAAAGTTATAAACACCTTCGATCCTGAAAAGTGCTTTGAGTTCCAACAGCAACTTAACGCTTTCACTGATACATCATAAAATTGTACAGCAAGTGAAAAGTGGGATAAACTTAAGGAAACTCTTTATGAAACAGTGGTTGGAGTTTACGGCACTCTGGATAAAAAGAGGCAGGACTGGTTTGCAGCAAACAGGCAGATACTGCAGCCCTTGATTGATAAAAAGAAGATAGCTCTCTCAAGAAACAAGGAAATAACAACGCGTAACACTCTCAGAGAATTGAAGCAATCTAGGAAGGATGTGCAAAAGTCTGCCAGGCAGTGTGCAAATGACTATTGGATCAAGTTATGTGAGTCCATTCAAAATGCAAGTGATAAGAGAAACATCAGAAGCATGTATGAAGGGACAAAGAAAGTCAGTGGTCCAATTATCAAAAGTAGTTCACCACTGAAAACCTTGAATGGAGAAATCATCATTGATAAGAAACAGCAGATGGATAGATGGGTAGAGCACTACTTGAAGCTTTACTCAAGTGAGACCAAACTAGCCGATGATGCCCTCAACGCCATAAAGGCCCTACCAATGCTTAACCACTTGGATACACGTCCCACCATAACAGAAGTTAAGTGTGCTATAAATGAACTTGCATCTGGTAGGGCTCCAGGTAAGGATGGTATGTCATTAGAGGTTATCAGGAGTTGGCAAGGCACACTCACTCTTCAGATCCACCAGCTAATAGAGCTATGCTGACGAGAAGGACAAGTCCCACAGGATTTCAAAGATTCAAGCATCATAACACTGTACAAAAACAAGGGCGATCGGAGCGACTGTGACGATTATAGGGGTATTTCACTTCTGTGTATTGTTAAGAAAGTATTTGCCAGAATTGTTCTGCGCAGACTTCAAGTTCTGGGAGATCATGTCTACCCTGAATCACAGTGTGGCTTCCGACAGAACCGGTCTACCATTGATATGATATTCTCATTGCGACAAATGCAATAAAAATGCCGTGATCAGAATCAACCACTGTTTCTTGCCTTCATCGACCTCACAAAGGCATTTGATTTGGTCAGTCCTGAGGGTCTGTCCAAGGCAGTAAGGAAGATTGGCTGCCAACCAACTCTTCTGTCCATTGTGGAATAGTTCCACACAGGTATGAAGGGTATAATGAAGTTTGATGGTGCAACTTCAGAAGAGTTTGATATCAAGAGTGGAGTTTAGAAAAGTTATGTACTAGCTTCCATCCTTTTTGGAATAAACTTTTCACTTCAACTGAAATATGCCTTTCGTGATCAGGATGGTGGTATATACATTCACTCACGCTCAGATGGCGGTCTCTACAATGCTCAGAGATTGAAGGCCAAGACCAAAATTAAGAGGGTACTGATCAGAGAGTTGCTTTTTGCAGATGATGCTACAATTACGACCCACTCTTAGGAAGAATTACAACGTCTACTATCTGCATTCTCCAATGCTTGTTCTGAATTTGATATAACAAGTAAAAATAAGACGCAGAGTATGTCACAAGGTGCAAATTATCCCTAGATCAGGAAATCAACATCAGGATTGGTAAAGTAGCAACAACAATTAGCAGGTTAACAAAAAAGAGTCTGGGAGAACAGGAAACTTACTGTCAAAACAAAAGTACTTGTCTATCAAGCCTGTGTCCTTAGTACTCTTCTTTATGGCAGTGAAGTCTTACCTACTCACACCAAGAGAAACGTTTAAACAGCTTTCATATGCGATGTCTGCGAAGAATACTTAGCATTAAGTGGCAAGACAAAATCACAAATGCTGAAGTATTGGAAAGTTTAGGTTGTGTGACGGTTTGGTCCATGCTCAGTCTTTGTAGACTTAGATGGATAGGACACGTTAAGAGGATGGATGATTGTAAAATGCCAAAGGACATCTTTTTTGGTGAATTACAGATGGGTAAGAGATCTCAGTGTCGGCCACTCCTACGATACAAAGATGTGTGTAAGCGGGACATGGTTGATACATTCATTGATAATGCATATTGGGAGCAAGTCGCCGCTGAACGTTTTGCATTGGAGGGCACATATCAGAAATGGAATATAGACAAAGGAGAAAATGATTGCAGATAGGTCACACACTGAGCGTATGAGGGGTAAGATGGTACTTGGTGGTAAAAATGACCATGTGTTCATATGCATCCAATGTGGACGAACATTTACAGCGTGAATTGGCCTTATCAGTCATATTCGCTAACGCCATGTGTTGTGGTTGTTATGCCTTTTTGACAATGCAACAAAGCAACAAATGCACAATGCAACAAACTATCGTTTGTCAAGACGGCAAGGTGCCAATGTCACATGTATTTAATATGTTTGATCACATTTATTACTTGTAAAATTTAGTGTAATTGAGATGTTTTGTCACATTTCTTACTAGAATAATTTAGCAAAAAAAAAAAAAAAAAAAAAAAAAAAAAGAACAAATGCATCAATAGGCCTACTTCAAGAGCTGAATATTAAAGACTATTAAAGATGATAAAACGAAGAAAATTGATATATTTTGGTCACTTGAAACGTCGTGAAAGCTTGGAGATAACAATAATGGAGGGGTATATGCCTGGGAAGATAGGTTAAGAGGAAGGCCAAAGAGAAGATGGGTGCAGGATGTGGCGGATGATCTCCAGATGGGCGTATCAGACGTAGGGCATCTTGCTTGTGATCGAGCAATTTTCTCGAGGGTTGTTATGGCAGCGAGGTTCTGCAAAGGACATGCTACTAAATGAATAAATGAATGAATAATTTAGCATAGTTGAGATGTTTTGTCACATTTCTCATCAGTATAATTTAGTGTAATTGATATGCTGTGTCACATTTGATATCTTTATAATTTAGTGTAATTGATATGTTTTGTTACATTTCTCATCCGTATAATATATTAATTGATACGTTATGACACATTTCTCACTAGTATAAATTAGTGCAATTAATAAGTTTTTTCACATTTAGCATCAATATAATTTCGTGTAATTGATATGTTTTGTCACATTTCCCACTGATATAAATTAGTGTAATCACGTTATGTAACTGTGGTATGTTGGGAGGAAAATGCAGTACCCACCCTGGCCTGCCCCGTGTTGATGTCAAGCTAGAAGGATGGGACTAATTTCGTCTGGAGGGAATGGGTCTTTGGAAGCCAAAGTGCCCCATATTGGCTCAGGAAATCTAGGGGTTTCCCGGGAATATTGATTATTTCCCTCCAAACTTACCCTTCCCAGAAAGGAGTTACTTATCTAGCTGGTGTCCCTCCATTTTCCCTTATAGGTGAAACGGTTACAAGAAAATTTGTATAATTTTAAGTTCTCCTTTATGAATAACCTGGAACCTGGGTGCTTACAATAGTACAGAACTTTGCTGTCTATTCGTGGTTACCCAGCCACCTGTCGTTCCAGATTCTTCATGTATGTGATTTAGTAATGTTAACTAAACACATATAAAAGTGTTTGTCACATCACAATGTACCCGACAAAAGAGGAAGTAAAAGTGAAATCAGTTTATTGAATAAAATGCTGTGAAGATAAAAGCAAGTTATGCATTTCTGAAGCATATATTTCAATCATTAAACCAAGAGATATTGTCAATATGTCCGGTAAGGATAATTTAACTCCCATTTGATCTAAGAATGAATCAGTCCAGATAGCCAATGTGCTTAACCACAAGTTCTTCCTAACAATGTCTCTGGGTTACACACGATGTTATGGGGAATTTCCATGGATCGAAGATGTTGTGAATAAATAAAGTTCTCTAAACACATTTATGACTGGTCATTATTAATTAACTGTTCTCAGTCCATTGAATGTTATATGCCTTTGGCAATAGTTCTTAATTTCCTTAAAGTTTAAGGTAAATCAGTTCAGTTCATTAACGTTGGTGGTGAGATGGTACTGGGTCTCAGAAGGTGGCTTTAGGAAAGACACCTAGACAACACTGAGCACTAGATTCTCTGGGAGTTATTATGTTGGCAGCTCCTCTATGAATTGTTTTCCAATAACAGATTTGGAGTAACTGACCACTTGACGTAGTGCAAGAATCCCTAATTAGTTCTCCAGCTGATCATTGGAATTGGTTCTGGTTTAGTCCATTCCCTACTCAACAGTCTGTCCCTCCATCTAAGATGATCTTATCAACTTTGTTTTTTCAATAATCTGCAGTAATCTGAAGTAATCTGTGCTAGCTCTGAGATAAATCTGCAAACACCGTCTTCCTCACCTGACGTGAATAAACATGGTGATCCTATTTATATATGTTCAACTGATGATAGTTCTCCAGCTGACAAGAATTAAAAGGGCTACAGATAGAAGTGATAGGAAGTAGAAGATTCAGGAAGTACCTACAAGTGAGAGATACCGTGTCTCTTCTTTGTACTGGTATCAGGCGCCTTCAATTCATCTGGCAAGCTACATCTTCTTTTGCTCTTGTACATAGTGATCAGTTTGGGATGATGTTCTCACAGAGGACACAACACAGAGAATGACAAGGCTAGTAGATGAGTGATTTAGAGTTCATGAAGGAATGCACACAGCAAGATATGATCCTGAACAGCAATGGTAAAGAACAGGGTGATGGTGCATATCATTCATATAAACTCATGTTACCAAATCAGGGCTGCCTCAGATGTTTAGTCTGCCTAGTTACATTTCCTGGTTATTCCTTCCCACTTCATCTGTCATTTCCTTTACTTACGTTTACAGACAGGGGTGCAATATTACTAATGATATTCCCCGGGCTGATTAGTAATGATAATGCATGAAAGCATAAGATGTATATCTTCCTTTACTTACTCTTTCAAACAGGGAGGATGATTTAATAAAATAACATTCCACAGGTTGAATCAAAGTAATAATGTAAGGAAGCATATAATGAATATTTTCACTCATAGGTTAATACAATGATTGTAATGTGTATGGTGTGAATATTGAGGTGTAGGTGAAGTATTTATTGTGAAATTTCACTCTGCTTCTCATCCATTAACAGCAACATATATACAGAGTGATAGAGAGATGAGATGACAAAGTACAACTCATTGTCTCATTCTAATCACCAATCTTCTTCCTCTTCGTTCACTGGAGTGCCTGGACTGGGTTGTTAGCCTGACTTCAGTTCATTCAGAGTGCGAGATACTGTCGTGATCATTTCACAACTCGTTTGAATATATCACAGCAGTTTAAAACGCTGGACCTGTCATCGATGCTAATCAGTCATACAACACAATCTTTCTTCACACCACGGACATATAAAGACAAGAGGAAGAAACCATTAATTCCTCCCTCTCTCATTCATGTGTGCTGAAGATTGGCCGTGGACTAAATAGAGGGCAGCGGTCGCCACAGAAGTCATATCTTGTCTTTTACTAAACCAAGCTCTGTATTAATCAAGAAGCTATAAGGGTTTAGATTAGAATAGCAGTTTGGGCTTAGACTTGCCTCTTCTCACAGCTTAAGATTTAGTGTACTGTTCAGCACTTCCTTTGGAAACAGACGATAAGGATGGAGCTAGATATTTTCTTGACAGTGATGGTGGAATCAGCCATTGCCTGAACAGGGAGAGAAGTTGGCGGCTATCTCCAAATTGAATATTTTTTCTTTTGTGCTGGAACATTCACACACAGATCACACATACACAAAGCTTTACCTGACGCATATGTATCCATTTTACAGAGGCATTCTGACCTGAATCAGGCGAGGGACACACAAGTTTAAGATACTCCATACGAAATATACGACCGGCTTTCTAGGATATCAAACTGTATGTGCCCGATCAAGGCTCTCTCCTACCCATCAGTCCTTGCAATGACGCTACCAAGTCTAGGTCGTCCAATAGTTTCACAAGATTCGAACACCTGACCTGTCCATCATCAGGTGACATCTTTATTTTTAGACGAGATACAACATTCCTGACATTCCAATGCGCTTTAGCGTAGGCACTGTGTAGAACAATGTGTTTTAGATCAGTGGTATGCAGCGGTGTAATGAACTGAGGTGCGCAACATGCGACAGTAACATTTCTCAAAAGTATAATTTAGTGCAATCGAAATGTTGTTATATTTCCCACTAGTATAGTTTAGTGTAACTGATATGTATTTTAATTTATCGTCAGTAAAATTCAGTGTCATTGATATGTTTCCTCACATTTCTCGTCGTGTAATTAAGAAGTTTTGTCACATT
This sequence comes from Cepaea nemoralis, assembly GCA_014155875.1. Classification (NCBI taxonomy): domain Eukaryota; kingdom Metazoa; phylum Mollusca; class Gastropoda; order Stylommatophora; family Helicidae; genus Cepaea; species Cepaea nemoralis. Next base: position 369,916 of record JACEFZ010000601.1, read on the forward strand.
TCTCTCTAGTGTAAATTAGTGTAAGTACGCCAGTGGCCCATGTCCTTATGCATTCTTTTATTCTTGGTAAACAGGGGGAAACGGCTTTCGGAAGCTCTCAGTTCTCTTGTTCGCTCAATTCTCCATGAAAGATGGTTCTTTGGGTTATCTTCATACCACAATCTTTACATGGAGCGAGTATATATTTGTCTTTCCTTTCGGGTAGTCCCGAAGGAGCGCCTTGCGTCAAATGTGCACTGGTGCAGCGGCTGGTCAATTGATGGCCGTGCCAACACCTACCGTTTGATAGTTGCAGCCTGTCCAGTGAGTTAAAGATTACGACAGAGATGCAACATACTACTGAAGTGATGTAAAGGTAAATTTGGGTTTTCGTTGGTCCAGGCAAAGCTTGGCCTATAAATATCTATTGTCTTAACGACTGAGAGGATATAGCAAAACAGCAGTCTTGCCATGTTGGGAGGGGGTGACCGTTAGCCGATCTGGCTACGCGTCTTGATCTTGGCATGACAAGGGAACACATCTGAAGAATAAGTGTTACCAAATGATATCGCTTGTTCTTGGCAGCTGATAGGCGAGTGATATCTTGATTCCTACGGCTTACCGTTACTTAGTAGCATCTCTCTGTTAAATATAGGCACATTAGATAGCTACGGGGATGGGGTCCACCAATCTATAATCTATCTTCTTGAGCCAGGGGATGCTAGCCACAGGACTATCTCTTTCGTCTGTCACTTGATAGGATGATGTCGGGAGGATAATGGACTCCTCTATCTTACTGAGAGAACCTGAACTTGTCTACACTATGGCTTGTGCAGGACAATGCCGGTACATTGGGGCGACAGCTCAGTCGAGAGCGGCGGCCGGGAGGGGTAGTATCTTCTTTGAATGGGGAAATACACGGTGTGCCATATAACCCCACTTAGGGGGGGAGAAACACACCGATTGCTGGGCACACCACACCACAAGATCTTGGTTGCGAGAAAGGCATGGTTTGCAAGTGAGAGGAAAGCATGGAAATGAATGTGCCCAATAATAATAAAGGCTTGGTATGAGTGTGGAATGTGTGTCTTGTAGACAAAACGTTCCTAGGGTGGACAACCTGACATCACCCAGCTGGAGGTCGACTCAAGCCCGGACGTAGCCAATCCAGGGGCTACCTGACAGGTCAGGCCCATGCATTCAGGTATGATATATACTGCATTGGGTCCAGATCCCATATGTCAAATATATTAACTGAGACCCTATTGGTCTTTAGTATTGTGTGATGCATGAGTCCGCCCAGTCGCTCAATATTGTTTGTCATCTCCAGGGTCCTCTTTTGTTGGACGTGACCAAATCGGACAGTATCCACACAGCTTCTGTGCTAGAGCCAAATACGTCTGATGAAGCCAGGTCAATGTATTGGCCATATCACACATGGTGTGCCTAACTCTGAGAGAGAGGCAAGGGCATATCTTGAGGAAATGACATAGGCCCGAGAACAGTTAAATTCTGGTTGAGACTACGCATGATTATCCTGCATAATAAGAAACAATGACAATTTGCAGTAATGGTGCATCTCGGGTCCTTTCATTGACATAGGCCCGAGAGCAGTCCAATTCAAAGTTGAGTCTACGCATGATTATCAGGCATACCCATTTTGTTCCGGACATGGAAAGACACCTATATAGGTTAAGTCCATGAACAATTCCTCAACAACCAGTGGATTTGATTCTACAGAAGCCTGTGGAACTTACACCCAAGTACCGGGGAGGAAGGAGCTTCCAGCACACAGGGTGAGACGTATATGGACAGATCGGACAGTATTTGAAGCTGGGTCTGTGACTATGGCTACTTGAGGCTATGTGCCTGAACTTATTTGTGTGGTGTCTGTTTAGAACTTCTGTGTTACCTACCTTGGTGTTTTTCTGTGCTGTCCTTTATTGATTTAATAAATCAAGTTTTAGTTTATTCCAACGATCACTGTGTTATATATATGGATCAGCCAGAAGAACATTGCAGGAAATAGGTCCTTAGGTCGAAAGAAAGAGTGACAGTGAGTCCGGGGAAAACGGAGGAGGGTTGGCAGGTAAAGACCTATCCCAGCCAGGGCTATATAAAGAGAACAATTTTGAAATATTGTGACAGGGCTATTTGGGACCCTCCACGTAGCTTGTTACACATACACAAAGCTTTACCTGACGCATATGTATCCATTTTACAGAGGCATTCTGACCTGAATCAGGCGAGGGACACACAAGTTTAAGATACTCCATACGAAATATACGACCGGCTTTCTAGGATATCAAACTGTATGTGCCCGATCAAGGCTCTCTCCTACCCATCAGTCCTTGCAATGACGCTACCAAGTCTAGGTCGTCCAATAGTTTCACAAGATTCGAACACCTGACCTGTCCATCATCAGGTGACATCTTTATTTTTAGACGAGATACAACATTCCTGACATTCCAATGCGCTTTAGCGTAGGCACTGTGTAGAACAATGTGTTTTAGATCAGTGGTATGCAGCGGTGTAATGAACTGAGGTGCGCAACATGCGACAGTAACATTTCTCAAAAGTATAATTTAGTGCAATCGAAATGTTGTTATATTTCCCACTAGTATAGTTTAGTGTAACTGATATGTATTTTAATTTATCGTCAGTAAAATTCAGTGTCATTGATATGTTTCCTCACATTTCTCGTCGTGTAATTAAGAAGTTTTGTCACATTTCTCTCTAGTGTAAATTAGTGTAAGTAATATGTTTTTTGTCAGATTTCTCATCAATGTAAGTGTTAGTGTCATTGATATGTCTTGTCACATTTCTTACTATTATAATTTAGAGTAACTAAGATGGTTTGTCACATTTCGCGTCAGTATAATGTAGTGTAATAGATACGTTTTGTCACATTTCTTACAAGTATAATTTAAAGTAATTGAGGTGTTTTGTTAAATATCTTGTCAGTATAATGTAGTGTAATTGAAATGTTTTGTACCAATTCCCTTCTGCAAAGTACAGTGTAATTAATATGTTGTGTCACATTTCTCACTATTATAAACTAGTGTAATTAATATGTTTTGTCACTATTTTCATCAGTATAATTAGGTGTATGTGATGTATTTTGTCACATTTGTTATCAGTTTAATTTAGTGTAATTAATATGTTCCGCCACATGTAATTCATATGTTTTGTTACATTTCTTACTAGTATAATTTCGCGTAATTGAGATGTTTTGTCACATTTCGCAACAGTATCATCTTGTCGTGATAAGTACTTTCTCTCTACTATAGTGCCTTGAGAGATTGTTCTTCTATAGTGTTGTCCCTGGAGTGAGGGGAATCAACACCCACATTTTATTAAAACCCATATCATATTCTGGAGAAATCCACTAGATTCCGCCCACAACACCCCATCAGTCTATAGACACCGCTTTCTCTCTCTCTCTCTTCACTGGATCGTGCCCCCTCTCATTCTATCCCAAAACAACATACTCAACAACTCTAGCTTCTAAATATTAATAACAATTAATTTATTCAAAAAAAAAAAAGAGAAGAGTTGTATGTGAGAAGTGTAAGCGTGGAATTTGTGTTGTATACTCTAGTGTAAATGTAGAAATCAGACCACAAAGCTCAGGATCAGAGTCCTCTCATCATGGCAAGGATTACACGATATCATAATAGTCAGCACAATTGACCTCACCAAACGATGCGTCTCTCCCACCAGACGTTGTCTACCTCCAGGAGCTTTGATAACCACGATGCTTGGTCACCACTCAAATATACAGTCTGGGACTGATCCTACCTTGTTCCTAAACACTGTTCCTAAATGTTTATAGAAACTGAGACCACACAATTCCTGCACAGTGAAAAGAAGAACACTGTCTCATGAACATGACATTCTTCCTTCCTACGAAATGTTCTAAAGTTTTCACTCTTAAAACAGTCATTGTAGATAGTCTCATATGAATCTCTTAATTTTCCAGATAAGTCCTAATGTTATAATTTCCTTGTTATGTGGAATAAACACTCTCTAAAGTTTTAGTTTCATGTAGTGTGAAAGTCAATCGCTACTGTTCTAGTTATAAGTGGAGTGAAAATCCATCACTACTGGTTTATTCACGAATGGTGTGAAAACTAAAAACCATTACTATGTTGTTGTCCACAGGTAATGTGAAATACTATCACTAATGTTCTCAGTATTTATCCTGTAGAATACTTATATTATTCAGCTCTACAGAGCCATGTTCGTTCAAATCTTTTCTAACAAAGGCCCAGTGAGAAGGTCGCTGACTAATCCCCCTGCACCAAAAATATCCCGGATCTGAATTTTCAATGTTTCCGTGGTTTTCATCCTAACCTGCGGGAACCTGTGAAAGAGAGAACACACCGGGTGAGAGCCACCCCGTCACTGATCCCTATTAGATGAGTGTAGGCCACTGGCCTCGCTCAGATAAATAACAGTGAACCAAATTCTATCATGGACAGATGAGCTCATCACATCGGTCCGCGTTAGGGCAAGACAAGGAAAGACCAAAATAGAAAGTACAGGACCCCAGTAGCCACCCCACTGTAAGACCCCACTATTGGACACTTCCCCCCCCCCCCCCCCAACTTCAATCCTTCTAAATATCATCCCTCTTCACTATTCATAACCAGCTGAGCAAATTGATTTCCCATACTAGTTAATTTTAACAAGGCAACTTCCTACTGTCGCCGACACTCATTGAACGACTAACCACAACACAACACTATGTTAATGACCTAAACTCAATTTATCCCTAGACATCTAATGTTTACTAGTAATTACCTTATGAAAACTCCACTATCCCTTAATCGAATCTTATCCTTGTCATAACAGACACATGTCCAACGATGTAAAATGGATATTAACACGTTAGATTCTCTTTTCTACACCAGGATAGAGCTATTCGAATTACGTCCGCCTAAGTTGACTTTATTCTGCACACTAACGGTGACAAGTTTAGTTTTCTCATTTCCAGTCGGTGGTTGTCCTAGTGACGTCCTTTGATGACACGCAGGTGTCCCCAAGGGCAGACTATCTTTGTCGCTAACTTCCCAAGAGTAGTTTGTCTCCCCCTTTTTACAACGAAACCAAGCCGGTGTTTTCCCTTCATTCTTCCGATCGGGCTAACATCATGCCAACGTTTCTTTTGATGTAGGAGAATTCTCAAGGACTCCCGAATGTCTTGATCTACCGCTACTAGTAGTAAACAAATTGTGGCTGTGAACACAGACCTTTTCTGTAATTTTATTATCTTATCGCCAACCACAGTGGTTTTCGTGACACATCTTATGCACTTATTTTATATATTTTTATATTTATTTATTTTGTTACTATTTCGATTTGTATAGTTTAGTGTAATTGATATATTTTGTCACATTTATCATATGTATAATATACTAATTGACACGTTAAGTCACATTTCTTACTAGTATAATTTAATGTAATTGAGATGTTTTGTAATATTTCTGATTAGTATAATATAGAGTAATTGATATGTTTTGTGTGAATAATATAGTGTAATTGATATGTTTTGTAACATTTCTCACTAGTATAAAGTAGTGTAATTAATATGTTTTACAATTCTCTCATCAGTATAATTTCGTGTAATTGAGGTGTTTTGTCACATTTCTCATACGTTTAATTTAGTGTAAATAATATGTTCTGTCACATGTAATTGACATATTTTGCCACATTTCTCATATGTATAATATATTAATTGATACGTGTTGTCACATTGTCACAAAGGGATGTGTAATGTCTCCAGATCTGTTTTCCCTGTACAGTGAAAGTATTTTCAGAAATATTGAAGATATGGAAGGAATCAACATTGGGGGACGATGCATCAATAACATTAGATATGCAGATGATACAGTCTTGATTGCAGACAATGAACAGGACCTGCAAAATTTAGTAGATGCGATTGTTACACACAGTGAACAACTAGGGTTAGAATTAAATTGTAAAAAGACACAGATTATGGTCGTCACTATGAAGGACGAAATACCACAATGTAATATACAAGTAAATGGGAATATTCTTCAACAAGTGAGCAGGTACAATTATCTCGGAACAGTAATAACATCTGATGGAGATGCCTTGAAGAGATTAGAACAAGAATCGCAATGGCAAAAGTAGCCTTTAGCAAGATGAAAAACATATTGACCAATAAAAAGATGTCAATTGAAACGAGAAAAAGAGTGTTGAGATGCTACATTGAACCTGTACTTTTGTATGGATGTGAAGCGTGGACAATGAGCAGTCAGGCTGAAAAACATCTGATGGCTGTAGAGATGTGGTTCTGAGGAAAATGCAAAGAATACCATGGACAGCCAGAAAGACCAATGAACAAGTCCTTCAAGAAACAAATGAAGATCGTAAATTGATTAGAGAAATTAGACGTAGACAGTCAAAATTTTTTGGCATGTTATGAGAAGAAATGGATTGGAGAATTTGGTGACAACTGGTAAGATCGAGGGGAACAGACCAAGGGGAAGACCTAGAAGCAAGTACCTGGATGGCTTGGCCTTGTGGCATGGTCGAGACAGAAACACGGAGCTGATCCACGACTCTGGTGATCGAGTGAGATGGCAGAACATGACCGCCCACGCTTACCGGCATGGCACATGATGGATGGATGGTTGTCACATTTCTCACTAGTATAAATTAGTATAATTGATATGTTTTGTCACATTTCTAAAAAGTATTATTTAGTTTAAGTGAAATTTTTTGTTATATTTCTCATAAGTATAATGTAGTGTAATTGATATGTTTTGTCACATATCTCATCTGTATCATATAGTGCAGTTGATATATTTTGTCACATTTCTCACTAGTATAAATGAAGTTAATGAATATGTTTGTCCCATTTCTCTTCAATATAATTTAGTGTAATTGATATGTTTTATCACATTTCTCAACCACATAACGTAATGTAATTAAAATATTTTGTCACATATCTCACTAGTATACATTAGTGTAATTGATATGTTTTGTCACATTTCTCATTAGTTTAATTTAGTGTCATTGAAATGTTTTGTTATATTTCTCATAATTAAAATTTAGTGTAATTAATATGTTTTGTCACATGTCTCATCAATATCATTTAGTGTAATTGATTTGTTTTGATCACATTTCTTATCAGTTTAATTTAGCGTAATTGTGGTGTTTTGTCACACTTCTCGCCATTATAATGTAAAGTAATAAATATGTTTTGTCACATTTCTCACTAATATAAAGTAGTGTAATTAATATGTTTTGTCACATTTCTCATCAGTGTAGTTTGGTTTACTTGTTGTGTCTTGTCACATACTCACCAGTTTAATTTAGTGTAATTAATATGTTCTATCATATTTAATACATATGTTATGTCACATTTCTCATCAGAATAATGTAGTTCATAAGCAAGATGTCCCGCGTCCGATACACCCATCTTGAGATCATCTACCACATCTTGCACCCACCTTCTCTTTGGCCTTCCTCTTCCTCTCTTCCCAGGCATATATCCCTCCATTATTGTTCTCTCCAAACTTTCGTCACGTTTCAAGTGACCAAAATATTTCAATTTTCTTTGTTTTATCGTCTTTAATAGACAACCGTCTTCAATATTCAGCTCTTGAAGTATGGATGCATTTGTTCTTGTCTGTACCCAAAGTATCATTAGAACTCGACTATAACATCTATATTCAAAGGCATTTATGCGCTGTTCAGCTTGTTTAGTATGTGTCCAGGTCTCACAGGCGTATGTTGCAATGGAAAAGATACATGCTCTTAAAAATCTAATTTGTGTAGTTCTATCTGTCTCACTCCATAATTTATTCAGTTGTTTTAGTCTTTGAAGAGCAATTGATAGTCGTCATTTAATTTCTTTCTATGGCCACTGTTGTTGGTAATCAGTGACCCTAGATATTCAAAATTTTCCACCACCTTTAATGTTTCTTCATTAACATATATTTCTTTCTCAGAATAAATTATGGAGTGAGACAGATTCTACGGGGGGTACGGGGTGTCAGGCATTGGTAGCACCATTGGTAAGGATGACTCTCATGTCCTTTTCAGGACCCATCCCCCACTGGTCCAAGCCTGACACCCAGCTCACGCCTGTGGCTCCTAGTAGCTGTCAGCATGCGACAGCGGCCACCCCCCGGGCAACAGCTGTGAGAGGCTGGCTAAACCAGGCGTGGGTAGCCGATTTGGTGTCAAACCAAGCGGTGAACTAGGGTATGCCTACCCAGCATGTGAAGACAGGATTCGGCAGACTGCGCGGAAGAAATCATTCCTGATTCAACGGGCAAGACGGCGTTTACCTGCAAAGCGTTGTGGAACGTAATGAGCACGGCAAGGCACGTAGAGCGCCCTGGTCATCCACTGCACCTGTATTCGTCTCCAGTTGTCTTGACTTGTCCTGCCACTGGATTCAGATGGACTCAGGCGAGAGAGTGAGGTCGACGAATTGCGCAACTCTTCCTCACTTTAATCCAATTCATCGCTCAAGTCATTCTTCATCCAACGTCATATATCACCTTCAAGCCCTGTGGCGATGGGCGAGCGGCGAAGCGGCAGGCGTGGGTACGCTGGCAGCCGTAGTCGCAGACCTGCACACAGGCGGCTCAGGCCATATGGTCGTCTTCTACTGACCGGAGCAGCAGTGGGATTCGGCAGCCCCCTGAGCGACTGAGCAGCCCTCTATAGGAACACACTGCTCACCTCCATAGCATGAGTAAGGGGCTAGAAAAGGTGCCCTAAACATTGTCTGCTCCATTACTACCTAACCAGCTAGCCGCGGTTGGTGGGTACCCTAAACTGCGGTCGACATACAAACAAAGAAAAAACAGGTAAAGCTAAAAGAGCAAACCATATTCCCTTAACAATCGGAACTTGGAATGTACGCACCCTACTTGACAGAGATGGCGCGTCGGGTCCAGAGAGACGAACAGCACTGATTGGGAGAGAGCTGGGCAGGTACAACATCGACATTGCAGCCTTGAGCGAGACACGACTTGCAGAAGAAGGCCAAATCTGTGAAATAGGTGCCGGCTACACATTTTTCTGGAGTGGAAGGAAAAGCGAGGAAAGACGCCAATCCGGTGTGGGATTTGCCATTAAGTCGGCCCTGGTCGGCAAACTAGCTGGATTTCCAAAGGCTATAAACGACAGGCTCATGACCATTAAATTGCCCCTGCTGAATGGAAGGAAGCATGCAACCATTGTGAGTGTCTACGCACCAACTATGACCAATGAAGATGATGCCAAGAACAAGTTCTATGAGGACCTGCACAATGTATTAACATCTGTTCCCAAAGGAGACAAACTTATACTCCTTGGGGATTTCAATGCCAGAGTAGGCACGGACACCACCTCTTGGAGTGGCATTATTGGAAAGCACGGAGTCGGAAATTGTAACAGCAATGGACTCCTCCTTCTTCAGACATGTGCTGAACACGACCTCCTGATTACCAACACACTTTTTCGTCTCCCCATGAGAAACAGGACATCGTGGATGCACCCTCGATCGAAACACTGGCACCTCATTGACTATGTCATCGTCAGGAGGAGTGACAGACAAGACGTTCGGGTGACAAAATCCATGTGTGGTGCCGAATGTTGGACAGACCATAGTCTCACTATCTCGAAAATAAACATTCACATCAAACCACCACGGCGTCCTCAAGGGGTGAAAATGCAAAAAAAAAAACTAAATGTCACACGCCTAAACAGCAAGAAAATGCAGCTGTCGTTTGAAAATATGCTGGAAGACCGCCTCAAGCCCAATGCTGCAGCTAAACAGGATACAGAAACAGAGTGGAGAGCCCTAAAGGACATAATTTACAACACTTGCTATGGAAATCCTGGGTCCAACCCCCCGAAAGCATAAAGACTGGTTTGATGAAAATTCCGAAAGACATCAACCAATTGCTGGCCGAGAAACATCTTCTCCTCAAGGCACATTTGAATGACCCGAAGTCAACATAAAAAAAAGATGCCTTCAAGAACATTCAGAGAGTAGTGCAGCAGAAACTTCGGCACATGCGGGACTCCTGGCTGAGCAGCAAAGCTGATGAAATTCAAGGCTTTGCTGACAGACATGATATGAAAAACTTCTACGACTCACTGAAAGCGGTCTATGGTCCTACATCACCAGGCACAGTTCCCCTCCTCAGTGCAGATGGGGGAACATTGGTCACCGATAAGAATAACATCCTTCAGCGCTGGCAGAACATTTCAGCAACATCTTAAATGCAACTTCCTTCTTCGATGATGAAACCATCAACTGCCTTCCACAAGTTCCCATCAATGATACACTTGATGACCTGCCAACCATAGTGGAAGTAAACAAAGCCATCCAGCAACTCTCCAGCGGCAAGGCACCTGGTTCTGACTCCATCCCGGCAGAGATATACAAGGCAGGTGGGCCGGTCCTAACAGAGCAGCTTCACCAAGTCTTTACAAACATATAGGTGAACGAGACCATGCCACATGATTTCAAGGACGCGTCAATAGTCCACCTTTACAAACGTAAAGGAAACCGCCAATCCTGTGACAACCACCGAGGCATCTCCTTGCTTTCAATTGCAGGGAAGATACTCGCCAGAATTCTTCTCAATCGCCTCACGGCCCATCTCGATCAAGGTCTTCTTCCTGAGAGCCAGTGTGGCTTCAAAAAAGAACGTGGAACTGTTGACATGATTTTCGCTGCAAGGCAGCTGCAAGAGAAATGTCAGGAACAGAACAACGAAATGTTCTCCACTTTCATTGACCTTACCAAGGCTTTTGATACAGTCAGCAGAGAAGGACTAGTTAGTTAGTTAGTTAGTCGACAGATCATCCTCATTGCACATCGAACCATTCAGTCCATAAGTGCTCGGATCCCCTCCTCAGCAAATCCCGCAACGTGTAGCGGCTAACGACGCCAGTTCTGTGTTGGTTTATAAATCTTCTTTGGCTTCCTGCGTAGTGTTCTTGTTTGGCCACCCCTCTTTTAATTTGTTGCTCTCGCAGTCTGGCCATTGTTGTAGATTCACAGTCATCACTTGGTTCTCGCAAAAGTCTTACTTCTCGTAGAGCATTCAGAATGTCGGCCTGGTCCATGGCGCTTCCGCCCTCCACAGTAGCCTCACCTGCAAGCTTGTCAGCCCGCTCATTTCCTTGTACTCCCGCATGCCCTGGCACGAAGATGAAACTAATCTTTGCCAGTCGAGACCGCTCCAGAGGCAGCAACCATTCTCTTCGGATCGACCCCTCCTCTATCCTCTTGATCATGTTCATTGAGTCGCTAAGGAAACAAGCCCTAGTGAATGTCTGTGTCTCGAGCCATGTTATTGCTTTACTTACTGCCATGACTTCCATGGTCAGGCTACTTGTGGTTTCAGTGAAAGCACCAGAGTCCTCCTTCACAATTCTCCCTCCGGCCCGAGCTGTAAAGGCCCATGAGCTTCTCACATGTCGGACGACCGACCCATCTGTGTAGATGACCGCGTCACCGTCTAGCGAATTCTCGAAAATCAACGCTTGTACTTCAGCCTCAACAGCAGCCGGATTTTCTTGTCTGCATTTTCTATCTAGTTGGATGCAAACTGAAAAGGATGTGCAGAAGTCTGTTGGCACTTGCACCCACTCCTCGCCAGGTTCTAAGTCCTCAAGTGAACACACCTGTTGAAGAATGTCTTCGGCTTGACCCATCCACGACCGTCCTCTTTTTAACCTGCTGCCCTTCACCTTCCTAATTTCACTATGCAGTGGATGTTGTGTGTTTGCGTTAATTCTGAGGTAGGCGCGTGCCCTGCAAACTTGTATTCTCTCTTCAATGGTTGGAAAATCAAGAAGGTAGCGCATCGCCCTGCATGCTGTATCTCTTGTACATCCAAGAATAATGCGCATAGCTTCATTCTGTATCCTTTCCATCCTTTCTATCTGCTTATGGCTGAGAGTCAGGATTGCCATTGCATACTCCAAAACAGACATGACCAACCCCTCGTACAGAAGACATAGATGGCGCTGCTCACAGTTTGCTGCCGCCATCACCCGCATCGCTGCCAAACCCCGCTTGGCCTTTGTTATCACCTGGTCTATGTGCACATTATAAGCAAGGCTTCGATCAAACCGTATCCCCAGGTAATTCATTGCCTGCGTTCTTTCCACCGTCTCTGAACACAGCATTACAGTTGGTGTTGGAGTGTTGACAATATGATTATTCAACGAGAACCAAGTCACTGTTGCCTTTGTTGGGTTGACCATTGCCCCAGCTTCATCACACCAAGTACTTATGCGATTGAGTTCGGTTTGTAGTTCCACAGCAACCTCCTCTCTATCCTTCCCCTGACGATACACTAAAACATCATCGGCATATGACAATGTCCTGCCAGGTCCAGTGATCTGCTCACTGGTGATTCTCACTGTGTAGGCGTTGAACAGTACCGGAGATAATGGTGATCCCTGTGGTAGGCCAGGATATATTGTTGTTGGTTCCGAAGTCCAACTGCCACATCTAAAAACTACTTTCCGTTGGAAGAGGGCTGCAGCGATCCAACTAAGGAGGAATGGACTTACGTTTAGTTCGAGAAGCTGAAACATTAAAAAAATCCAGTGGTACTCTGTTGTATGCGTCCTCAAGATCAATCGCTGCAGCAACGGTTTCAGTGCCTGAGTGGAAACCTTCATAGACATCCTGGGCAAAGACTGCTGCATTGGTCCAGGTTTCTCTCTTTGGACGGTACCCACCCAGGGTGGGTGGGAAAACACCTTGCCTCTCTAGTTGGCTTGATATTATCCTGGCAATTACCTTCTCCAGCAGCTTGCCTATTGTATTCTGCATGGTTATAATTCGATATCCCTGAATTTTTTTGTGGTCTTTGTCAGGCTTCGGCAAGGGAATCAGATAGCTGTGTAACCATTCCTCCTTGATGCTAGCACTCCCTATACTGTTGTTGTACATGTCTGCTAGTTTCTCTAGCTCATTGTCGGTACACCTATTTATGTCGTCGTATCTTATGCCATCAGGACCTGGAGCACTGTTTTTTGATCGTCGAAGCACAGCCTTGATTTCTTTCACTGTCACTGTGTCTTCATCCGAAGTGTTCTGGGCCTTGCATCTGTCTGAGGTGACCTCCTTGGCCAGATTTCGGCCTCCCATGTCTGTCTGGTTGCTTTGCTCAAGGTAGCGTTCAAAGAGGGCTTTGCCCTTGTCCTCGTCAGTCCTCTGCCAGATGAGGTCAGCACATTGGAAGTCAGAAATGCTCTTATTCTTGACTACACCACTCATGCTTTTATGTAGTCGCCAGAACAATTTCAGTGACTTGTCTGTGCTTACTCTTTGACACACCTCTGCCCATTTTTCGCTTTTAACAACCTTGACCAGTTTTTTGAAGTAGCTTACTTTTGTGTGCATCTCTCTTTCTAAGTGCACGCAGGGACTAGGATGACCAGCTCTGTTCTTCTTGGCATTTTGCCATCTCCTTACAGCACTACGCTTATCCACCCAAGCCTTCTCCACCTCGAAACTCCACCACGGTGGCTGCTCCCAGCTTTTTTCCTGCCCTGAAACGTTCTGCGCTGTGGAAGATTATGGCAAAATATGGCTGTCCACGAAAGTTTGTCCAAATAGTACGGATATTTCATGATGGCATGCGGGCAAGAGTACAGGAAAATGGTGAACTGTCTGAGACCTTTCCTGTCACCAATGGAGTGAAACAAGGATGTGTCCTGGCACCAACACTGTTCAGCCTCATGTTTTCAGCTATGTTGACGAATGCCTTCGAATGCCTTCGAGAACAACGACATTGGAATAGACATCAACTACCGCATGGATGGAAAGTTATTCAATCTCAGAAGGCTGAAAGCTAAAACCAAAATTGACAGCGACACCGTCAGAGAGCTCCTGTTTGCTGACGATTGCGCTCTATACGCCAACTCAGAGGCGGACATGCAACATAATGTTTCAGCTTTCTCACATGCCTGTGCCAACTTTGGGCTCAATATCAATTTGGAGAAGACTGTAGTTATGTACCAGCCAGCTCCAGGGAATAATCACACTGTGCCGAATATCAAAGTGAATGGTCATAGTCTAAGTGTTGTGGACAAATTCACCTATCTTGGCAGCACTGTGTCACAAGCTGCCACAATTGATGATGAAGTGAATGCAAGAATCTCCAAGGCCAGCTCGGCTTTTGGCAGACTGTACAAGAATGTATGGGACAGAAATGGAATAAGCCTGCAAACAAAGCTGAAAGTCTACAAAGCAGTTGTATTATCCACACTGCTATATGCTTGTGAAACCTGGACTGTTTATCAGCGACACGCTAGGAAATTAAACCACTTCCACACAGTCTGCCTTAGGAAGTTACTGACGATTAAATGGCAAGACAAGATCCCAGACACTGAAGTCCTAGAAAGAGCGTCCATGCCTAGTATCCACACTCTACTAATGAAGAATCAGATTCGCTGGGCTGGTCACTTGACTCGCATGCCAGATCACAGGCTCCCTAAACGAATTTTTTACGGCGAGTTGCGTTGTAGTTAACGCTACCAAGGCGGCCAGAGGAAACGCTTTAAAGACACTCTGAAAATCTCACTGAATGCTTTTGGAATTCATCATGACACCTGGGAGACTGCAGCCAGAGTCCGAAATTCGTGGCGTGCATCATTATGCAAGGGTGCAGTCACTTGTGAGGCAACCAGGACTGCAAGAGCTGTGAAGAAAAGACAGAACAGAAAAATCACTGCAGAAGATCCTCCTCCAGAAACTTCAAGCATGGTTTGTCCACATTGTCAAAGAACATTTCGAGCCAAAATAGGCCTTATCAGCCACCTTAGAACTCACGGCTCCATACTTTCAACCCCACTGGATGATATGAATGGTCATCATAATTCTTGATGGACAAACAACATTTCTTTCTACATAGTAGTTTTATCTGTGTGCATTATCTTCATTTTTGCTATGTTAAGATATAAGTTGTGATTTTCACTATTAAATTGGGTTGAGGCTAGTAGGTTTTCTATACCATTCTGTGTTGTGGATAACAACACTGTATCATCAGCATACCGAATCTCTGGTATCTCATGACCACCAATATTTAGGGCATCATATACATCTCTTACATTTCTCATTATATTTTCTGCCTACAGGTTAAACAAATAGGGGGACAGTACACATCCCTGACGGACTCCTTGCTTGATGTCAAACCAATCTGATGTCTCGCCATCTGTTCTTACAGCTGCTTGTTGGTCTTATTAGAGCACTTTTATGAGTTGTATTACATGTGATGGAAAGCCCATATTCCTCATATCTCAAAGTTTCTGATGTTGTACTCTGTCAAATGTCTTTGAATAATCCACTAAACATAAGAATAGGTTTACATTAAATTCTCTGCACTTCTCTATTATTAAACGCATGTTGAGAATGTGACCTCTTTTTCCTCTTCCTTGTCTAAATCCAGCTTGAACCACTTTAATTTCTTCTTCCATTTCCTTATAGTCTTCCCATTGTGGTTTTATTAATTCTAACGTGTCTGATGTAATACATGGCTTATGTTGCTTTTTCTTGCTCGGAATTAAATCTTTGGCTGCAGTTATCAAGATATCTCTAGCGTGTACTGCAAATTCATCAGGTGTCAATTCCTCCTGTATAGACATCAAGACCCCAAAACGATTCTTCACTTCTACGTTGCATGCATCTGGTATTTTTGTGAGATCAAAACGAAGTGGCCTTGGTCCTCGGGTAAGCTTTTTGAGTTTCAGTTTCAGATATGCTTCTAATACCTGATGATCTGTATCACAGTCTGCACTTCGTAGGGTTTTTGCAGATGTTATGCTTGATCTCCATCTTCCTTTTATTAAAGTATAATCTATCTGATTTTTGGTAATACTGTCCGGGGACTTCCATGTGAAGAGTCTTCTTGGGTGTTGTTTAAAATGTGTGTTGGCTATCGTTAACTTACTAGTATACATTAGTGTAATTAATATGCTTTGTCAATTCTATCATCAGTATAATTTGTTGTATTTGATGTGTTTTGTCACATTTCGCATCAGTTTAATTTAGTGTAATTAATATGTTCCGTCATATGTAATTGATACAGTTTGTCACATTTCTCATCTGTATAATATATTAATTGTTACGTGTTGTCACATTTCTGACTAGTATAAATTAGTGTATCTAATATCCTTTGTCACATTTCTCTAAAGTATAATTTAATGTAATTGAAATGTTTTGTGATATTTCTCATACGTATAATTTAGTTTAATTGATATATTTTGTCACATTTCTCATCAGTATAATTTATGTGTGATTAATATATTTTGTCACATTTCTTATCAGTATAATTTAGTGTAATTGATATGTTTTGTCACATTTCTCACTAGTAGAAAATAGTGTTATTGGTATGTTTTGTCACATTTCTCACTAGTAGAAAATAGTTTATTGGTATGTTTTGTCATATTTCTCATCAGTATAATTTAGCGTAATTGAGATGTTTTGTTACATTTTTTCACTGGTGTAAATTAGTTTAGGGAGCATCATTAGCATTGTGGCTGGACGCTTCTCTGCTATCCCGTGGTTCATAGGTTCGAATTCGGATAGAGTGGATTTTAAAAATTGATCATGGCTTCCTAGGTCCCCCAGCGTAATATGGCTCCCTGGGTCGCCCAGCCTAACATGGCTCCCTGGGTCGCCCAGCCTAACATGGCTCCCTGGGTCGCCCAGCCTAACATGGCTCCCTGGGTCGCCCAGCCTAACATGGGTACCGGAAACTATCCTGGGAAGTAAAGACAAAGGGAGACATTGCCGACGGCCGTCGTGATAATGGTCACATTCCAACCCAGTTGTGATTGATCTATACAAACATGGGTCCAGCACCATATATCCACTCTGGATTAACATTAGCGGTAAGGTCTTGAAATATAAACAATATAAAATAACACAAAGTAGTGCAGCTTTACAGAACACAGTTACAGAAAACACAGGAAGTTGCGACAACTAGCCTTCATCAGCAAACAAATACACAAATACACACACCAAACACAACATATAATAACGGGGAAGACACTACAGTGACTACAATAAGGAACGGGATGAGAAAAATGAAAAGATGAAAAAATGAGAACAAGGAAGAGAAAAATTGAAAAATAAAATTGCTACTTAACACAGAATAGATTTGTATCACAGTGTGGGATTCTGCATTCCCCCCTCCCCCCCCCCCCCCCCCCCCCCCAATTTTTTCATCATCATCATCATCATCATCATCATCATCATCATCATCATCATCATCATCATCATCATCATCATCATCATCCATCATTATCATCGTCGTTGTCATCATCATCATCATCATCATCATCATCATCATCATCATCATCATCATCATCATCATCATCATCATCAAAAAAATAATAATAATAATAATAATCATCAAGTTGCACGCCTTATGTCTTTGTGCTGCCAATCATTTCTGATATTTCATCCCAACAACTTTTGAATTCCTTGCGCCTGAGGTCCTCCACTCTTGCACCTGCCAGTAGCTCCTCCATGGTAAGTTTCCGTGGTCTCTCCGTGCCGTCATCATCATCATCATCATTATCATCATCATCATCATCATCATCATCATCATCATCATCATCATCATCATCATCATCATCATCATCATCATCATCATCATCATCATCATCATCATATCATCATCATCATCATCATCATCATCATCATCATCATTATCATCATCATCATCATCATCATCATCATCATCATCATCATCATCATGCCCTGATGTCAAGCTAATATAGAAAATTATATAGAAAGTGAAATATGCATCCTCAGTATGCCAGAAGTACTAAATGTTAAGGAATATAAAATAACACAAAGTAATGCATCTTTTCAGAACAGAATAACGAAGAAAACAACAAACAGGACTTAACGACGACTAACCTTCATCAGTAAACACACACATATACAAAAAACAACATATAATCACGGAGAATACTCTCCAGTGACTACAGTAAGGCATAAGAACGGGATGAGACAAATGAAACGATGAAAAAATTAGAACAATGAACATTTGAAATTTGGTTTTGCTACTTATCTCAGAATCTCAGGCGGTGATACTAAATGTTCAGGATAACATAACTATATACTGAGAAGGAAAATACAATATAAAGACACAAAGCTTAAATTAAACTTGTGTTAGCGAGAGCGTTATCGAAGTGGAAAGGTAACTGCGCTAAAAGTGTCATGAACAAGGTCGGACGCAAATTAGACTCCGGGTCTCGTCGCCTGCTAAGGTAAGGAAAAAGATTGGCTAATCCTGCGTACATTCAAGCCTTCATAATGTGATGGGCCTATCAGACCACACACTCATAGAAGGAAATTGCTTGGGGACAAATTTGAATGTCTTCATATTTTTAAAACCAGTCTTAAGCGAGGTTGAATGGGTCTGAACCTGTTTACTGTGATGGCTTGCCATAGGACAGACGTCATGACCTCACGGAGTTAGGAAGCCTCTATTTTATTTTACGACATTATTGTAACATGAACATATACACAGCTCAGGACATACACAGCTCGGAATTCTGCGGTAAGTAGGAACATTTTGCTTTTCAATGTTTCCAATTTTTATTTTCTCTTCATTGCTTTTATTTTTTCATTATTTTATTCTTATAATTCCCATTCCAATTCCGTTTTTCCAAAAAAAAAAAATAATTCCAAATTCGGTCTCGTCTAACCTGCTTCCTCAGCGGTGGTTATTGTTGAGAGCCGTGGTTTTCGTGGGTTCATTCACCCTAATTCTTGTCTTGTGAGTCCTATCTCGGACTGGTTATGTTGGTTTGTGTCTGTGACGTCAGCTGGGAGATCGGTCGGCGGCTATCCTTTTTCCTCGTCTGCTCTTGTGGTTTCTCTTTGTTGGTGTAGACTTCTGGCACGTCTGGGTACAGCCCTTATACGAACTTTCTATTTGGTCTTTTTGTCTCCTTTTTTGTGTAGTTTCTGTAGGAGCTTTCCTCCTCGCGCCTGTTTTCACCTTCGAGTTTGAGTTTCTGCTGCCTTTCGATTTTTTCCTCCGCGGTCATCCATGGTTTTCTCTCTCCGTCTTCTATGTAGTACGAGTGGTCAGGATCATACTCAGGTTCATACCATACATGTGGGTAGTCTACCGGTCTCCTGAGTTTCTAGGGTTTCTTCTTTTCTCTTTCATCCCAACACCTTTTGAATTCCTTGCGCCTGAGTTCCTCCACTCTTGCACCTGCCAGTAGCTCCTCCATGGTAAGTTTCCGTGGTCTCTCCGTGCCGTCATCAGAGTGCCCTTCTCGGTTTTCTTCGGATGTCTGGCGAGATATTGGTTTCCCTTTGTCTGCCTCGGGTGTCGCGGTTGGGCTGCTGGCTGTAGCTTGTGGTTCAGGATCGGTCTCTTGATTTTCATCTTGTGGTTTCTCTGCGAGTTCTTGTGTGGTTTCTGTTGGTTTGTTTTGGAAGAGTTCCATTTCAGCTCTACGCAATTCTCTTTCGTGTTAGGAGTAGCTTGATTTTCTTCTTTAGCTCGTCTATTTGGCTTTGCAGTTGGGCTCTTTCTGCTTGTGAGCAACCCGTGGCTGTCTCGCACCTTCGCATTGCTTCGTTGTATGGTGTCTTTGTGGTGATGGCTAGCGGACACTCCTTGAAGGCGTGGTGATCGGCGCAGTACCGGCAGATTTCCGTCTTACTGCGACATGTAGTTCTGCTGTGGCCGGCCCTCTGACATCTGGAACATTGGGTGATCCTTGGGATGAATCTCTCTGGCTGCTGCATTCTCTTGTTGATTGATATTGTGGTAGGCATCTCGCTGCCCTCTGTCGTTACCACCGCCAAGGTTGTAGGCATCTTGGAGTAGGTGAGGAGCCGCTCCGCCTTCAAGAATCGGATGTGTTGATTCTCTTCTCGAAGCTGCTTCATGATTTCTTCGTCTGATAGCTCCACTTGGATACGCTCGACAACCCATTTGCTTGTCGGTGAGTCGGTGTTTCTGACTCTGGTGTCTTTCTCCTCTCTCTGCTTCTCCGTAGGTTTATCTCTTGTATGTGGTGGGCTGTCGAACTTCTCCCTCGTTATAGCTTCAGTAATAGCTGTAGTATCAGGCTCTTTGATACAGCTAGCAGGTAGGCTCTCCACGTTCTTTTCCTTGTTGTCGGCTCCCACGCTGCACTTCTTGTCTACCGCGTGTTTCTTGTTGTTTGACTTGCAACGTGACATTTCCCCGCGTATCAGGCTTCTTGACAGGATAAGGCGATTTGACTTGTTAGCGCTCGCAGTGCGAATGACGCGACGACCCACGTTCTTATAATTCTGTCGTCCCGTCCTAATGTAGTCAAGGAGATCTCCGTGACTATGTGTTGTGTTTTGTGGATGCGTTTGTTTGCTGATGAAGGCTAATTGCCGCAACGTCCTGTATGTGTCGTAATTCTATTATGTAAAGCTGCACTACTTTGTGTCATTTTACATTGTTTACATTTTCGCAACTTTACCGCAGTTCCACCAAATTTTATTCAAACACAAAGTAAAGTTGGACCAAACGTGGTACACAATCAAATGAACAAGTATTACAAAGGGGCTTCTCATAAGTCTTTAGCCTGACCATGAAGGAGTAGGCGGAGACAATTGAAATTTGGCACAGTGCTTATTCCTTCTCAATGTAGCCACCACCTGAATTTATGTATTTCTGCCATCTCTGCGTGACCTTGAAAAGACCTTCAGAATAAAACAACATATTTTTCGAACTAAACCAGTTATCACAAGCCAGTATGACATCTTCGTCACTGTCAAGACGATTTCCTTTCAGCTGTTGTTGTACGATTTGGTGAATCCAAGTCTCATCTACCGTCCTTATGGTCTTTAACATGTTATTCGACCGCCACATGTTGAGCAACTGGCCACAGCATTCAACCCGTGTTTGTTTCTGTTCACATGTCAGCAGGCGCGGGGCACACACTTTTGTCATGTTCAGTCTGTTGTGTAAAATTCTAAACACTGTACTCTTACTCAGTTTTGCTGAGCCCGATATCTCTGCAGTTGTCATTTTCCTATCCTGGTCTATGAATTCTCTTCACTTTTGCAGCATTTGCATCATTGCACTCCGAGGACGGTCGTCCTGGATCTTGGCAGATCTGCAACTTGGGAACGGCCACACTTAAACTGCAAACACCATTTTTTTTACAGAAACATACGAAGGACAGACTTCCTCAAACACTGGCCCCATCTCCCTGTGTATTTCTGTAGGTGTTTTACCCTGTAACATCAAGAATTTTATCACAGTCCTGGCATCTGATTTCTTCATTGTTCTGACAAACCTTTGGATGTGCAGATCTGGTCAATAGGGTGTGTTGTGCCATGCACCATATCGGGAAAACCAGTTGAGGTGGAAAATTCATAATTCATATGTCCATTACAAATTGAATGAGCTGTACATGTGCCAAATTTCAATTGTCTCCGCCTACTCTTTCATGGTCAGACTAAAGACTTATGAGAAGCCCCTTGTATAATGAGAATTTCCGTTTACTGAGCATTAAAATTGCGGAAGATATCTTACATCGAAAAAACAACATGATGATCCTAGTATGGCGATATATCGCCCTTCTTCGAAATCGGAGGTCACATTTCGGGAATATATTATCAGTCGATACTGAATCATTTAAAATCATATTGGTATTTCTGAGTAACAATTTCAAATTTAAGTGGACACATTCTACCCATTAGTTGTCATCAAATGCTTGACGTGGAAAGTTTTGCCGAAGATCTCGTCGAATGTCCGTCTGTAGTTGGAGCTCATTCTGTAGTAGAGAAAGATGTTAACGCTGGAGTTGAACGATTGAAACAAGAAAGCCACTGACCACATGGCCATGGCTAAGTTTCGGTATCTGCCTTTAATCGTTAACTCTTTCTCAACAACCGTAGCCATGGCAATAACAGTACCTGGAGTGTAGCAGACGATTAGAATACTGGCAATTATGGCAACCATCTTGACTGTCTTCTTGTCTCGAATAGATATTATTCCCTCCCGATCATTGCTCGCCTGTTGGCGCCATTTTGAGCTTTGTTGGAGTTTTACCACCAAAATTACGGTCCAGACTATTACACCAACAAAAGATGATATACCAGTTATGGAACTCATGAAAAAGACAAGCCTCATAACGCCATCTCGGTTACTTGTGAAAGTGATTGCCAAAAGCGTTGCGTTTCTCTCCGAGAAGAAATGGAATTGTAGGTAAGACGTGGCGTACTCGGGCACAAGTGTTAGAATATTTATGACGTAAATAAAACAGATCACAACTATAGCTCGCCTGGGTGTAATGATTTGTTTCACTTTCAGGGGAGTTATTATAGAGAGGCATCGCTCCGCGGTGATAAATACTGTAATATAACTGGTGATTCGTCCACAGGCGACGTGTGGCCACGCCCCAGGGAGGTACATGAAATCTTCAGGAGCCCAAGGAACGCCTGCTGCATTTATGAATGGATTAAGACACATACACACCCAAAGCAGGGTTACAAGACAGCACAAATCGGAAATAGCCATACTAAAGAAGCTAATGTTTACAGTATTTGTAAACCCTTGCTTGGAAAAGATAATAATGTTGATGATATTGGCGATGACACCAAACAATCCAATGATATTGCAAAGTAAAACAAAATTGATAGCCTGAAAAATCTGTAGATGATAACAACTTAGAATATCCGGACCTGTATTACAACCAAGAATAATCTGGAAACGATCTAAAACCGGCATAATACCAACCTGATGATCCATAGAGAAATGTCGCATATGACACATTTAACCGAAGAGAGGGATTTCAATATTTTGACAAAGTCACAGAATTAACACATAATTGCCAATGTTAAAAATGTCTAAACTTGTTGAGTAGAAGTAAGTCAAACACCGACATCACAGAACTAGGGACATTCCCACATATGATCCGTCCTAATTTTCTACAACCAGAGAAGAGTTCCAATACGAACGGTACTAGTTGCAATCAGATCATGTGTCCGTCTGGCCTTTCACTGGAGAACTATTTGTGCCGGTCAGATAAAACTGGAATTGGAGACAACAAATGTAGTGTTTGCCTTTAACGTAATCTATGTTTATATTTGTCTTTTGTCTCGCCATGCTCACCACCTGTTTTGTTGTTGATGATTGTTGTTGCTGTTATCGCAAATACTATTCCATCTTACACGTAACCTTCATCTATTTTACTACACATGTCGTTTCATATCACCTTAGTATTTAAACTTCCCGTTTTTTTCCGCTGATAAAGACTTTTCTCGGAAAGTTCCCATATATCGTGTTTCTTTATTTTCGAACCACACATGGACACCGTATGTTAATCGTTATACGTCAACTGTAGTCATACAGGTGTAACAGCTTTCAAATCTGCAGGGAGAACCAAGAAGTCAATAATAAAATTTATATCATTAACCACCTAGAGGAATGTAACTACCAATGGCTGCAAGTAAACAAAACAATTTGTTTGAACAAATGACCCATTATTGATACGCGTCATGTGAAAATCTATTCAGAATTTAAAAATAATGTTGCATGCCATTTGCAGGACTTTATAATCAACCCCAGGTTGATTACACGGCAATTTTATCCTCAGTAGTTTGCCAAAGCTTTCTGAACGAGGAGTCAACGTCTTACTGACCACTATATGAAATGAACCTACTATCACACACAAAAGACGTTTAGGAGCGAGCTCTCGTAACCTTGCAGTGACGTTGACCTCTAATAAAAAAGTTACTAAATAGAAATATTTGAGCTGCAGTTCATCTGAAGCATGACAAGAATCGACAACAGAATAATCTTAGAATTAATAATTTATCTTATTTTTTTTTGGTCCTACCGACAACTGGATCCGTTGAAGTAAGTCATGCTCTTTATTTAACCTTTTTCCAGAACTCACCACAGCGCAACGTGATCGACTGTATCATTTGAATCCTAATCATTGCGCAGTGTGTACTTTTAATTTAACATTTGTTAGTTAGTTCGTTAGTTAGTTAGTCGACAGATTATCCTCCTTACACACCGAACCATTCAGTAAATAAGTGCTCGGATCCCCCCTCAGTTCATCCCGTAGCGTTTAGCAGCTAACGACACCAGTTCTGTGTTGGTTTATTAATCTTCTTTGGCTTCCAGCGTAATGTTCTTGTTTGGCCATATCTCTTTTAATTTGCTGTTCTCGCAGTCTGACCATGGTTGTAGATTCACAGTCATCACTTGGTTCTCGCAAAAGTCTTACTTCTCAGAATGTCAGCCTGGTCCATGACTCGTCCACCTTCCACAATAGCCTTACCTGCAAACTTTTCAGCCCACTCATTTCCTCGTACACCCGCATGGCCTGGCACGAAAATGAAATTAATATTTACAAGTCGAGACCGCTCCAGAGACAGCAGCCACTCTCTTCGGATCCACCCCATCTCTATCTTCAATGCATGCTCATTGAGTCACTAAGGAAACATGCCCTAGTGAATGTCTGTGTCTCGAGCCATGTTATTGCTAACTTTTAAAATTTAACATTTGGTAGGATATACAAAAGAAATATGGCCTCCTGGTGATTACTTCTAATGTGTATTTAAAAATTAATGAACTTGTGGTATTTTTTTCATAGTGGTCATATCCGGTCCTTAGAGTACTAGAGAGTATAAGAAATGTCTCAGGCTCGTTGAAGAAAAAATTCCAACTGCACCTCCAAGTTGGTGAAGGTCGGACAGAGCCCAGTAGTGCACCAAATACAGCTCTGAAGCTCTGAAGTCATGAAGTATCCACCGGTATAAGTGGACAACCCAGCAACCGATCAGAGGAGGGCACACACTTGTCCTGACAGCCGAAAGTTGCTCTCAAATGCAACATTGAGGATAATGTGGAAGCCAAGGGAAAACTACCACATTATCTTCTCAACGCTTTATGAATCAAAGCGGATCAGTGTCAGAGACGAACCTTATCCACTACACCAGGACCGAGATCTGTAGTGAGGCATGACCGCCTGTATCATTTACAAGGCATACGATAATTATGATGGCTACCTCACCTGCTGGGAATCTAGTGAGAATCCGAGCGAGACTGGAAGATTTGATCTGGTGAGCAGGTAAATTGATACACAAAAAGTGGATCTCTATGGCTGAAGGGTAATTAACACGCAGTTGCACGAAAACCAAAATTGTACGGACAAGTTTATGTGATTGTGGTATTTACATTTTCGAGCTAAGTGCTATTGTTTGGTTTTTATTCGTTGATAATGTCTTCTGTTGAAGCCCTCACTTGCATGTGTTTAAGTTTTCCCTTTCGTTGAAGTTATCACTTATATTTTGTGTCCATTCTGATTCCATTGACAGAAAGAATGAGTCAAATATAGTTATAATCGCTTAGGATAGCATACATCTAGTCACGACATTCGATGCTGTTTTAAAACTGTGGGCAATTATCTAGATTTGTGAATGAGAATTCTCTTCGTAATGTTCCATACTGGATTTGTTTATTTCTCTCCGATAAATACACATAGTGTTTTGATGTGGGTTCTAACAGATATTGTAGCGTGTTAGAGGCTGATGTTGCAGCAGGGGAGTCCCACTGTGTTTATAACAATAGAATCACAATAATTGCAGTGAACAACATCTATGATTAAACTATCATAGTTGTTGTTGAGCGGGTGAGGCACTGAGAGAGAGAGAGAGAGAGAGAGAGAGAGAGAGAGAGAGAGAGAGAGAGAGAGAGAGAGAGAGAGAGAGAGAGAGAGAGAGGGGGGGGAGACAGAAAAATAAATAATACCAGCGATATCTAATTAAATGTATATGCAATCTTCATTATACATCTTCTAACAACCAAAGAAAAGGCAAGATGTTTTTATTGAAATGATAAACACCTGTTTAATCCGTATGGGGTAATTGCTTTTATGTCAATCATTAATATCACGGATGTTTACGACATTGAACTGACTTTGGGCATGCACACACCCTCAGATATGATATAAATGTTGTCACTGATTCTAGTAATTCTGCTTATTAGGTCGTAAACCTGTCCAGACAAACTAGGTGTACATTAAAACATTTGGTAAATACTACAAGAATAAAACAGGTAATTACATTCCTTTATTTATGTATGGTATAATTATGCACGTTCTTTATATGTGCAATTATTGGTTGCTTCAAGGGAATAAATTAATACATGCGTGAGTAATATTTGACATTTAACTTAGTGGCATACAATAACAGAGAACGTTGTCTACGCTACCTGAGAGTCACTTTTGACCTGTCGTTCAGGGATCACGTGGAAGGAGTTGTTATCAGATTTAAGTAGGGACTTGGTAAACTGAAGATAATGATGGCGATGGGCAGGGGCAGAGAATGCTGCTCACACTCTATCACTATCTGATTCTCTCAGTAACTGGGTATGGATTTGGACTGCTCAGTGTCAAAGTGTCAGTAGGTGAAACAAGAACATATACCGAATGACGTTTCGCGGTTGATTCTGGAACACACCAGGGACACGCCGATAGTTTGTGTGAGATAGATACAACGATTGCGGACATACTCAAGGGGCTGCAGGCTAAGTCACATCTCCGAGTGATCGCAGACAAGGAACAAATCCTGTCTGAAGTCCTGGACAAGATAAGGTCACAGACTGACAACAGGGAAATCCTGGATGGCTCAGCCAGAGGACTCAATAAAAGATGTTTGTATGCTTGAGAACATTAGGAAAAGAGAAGAAGGGGTCAGAATGCCAGAGAAAATGTCGGATCTGTGCCGGTCCATAATCACACTTAGCTTAGCTTAGCTTAGCTTAGCTTAGCTTAGCTTAGCTTAGCTTAGCTTAGCTTAGCTTAGCTTAGCTTCTGCTCCGTCTTCCTAATAACGAAAGATTTGTGTTTTAAAATGTGCATGATTAAATTTTCGTATTTTATGATTCTCTTTAGAT
Source organism: Cepaea nemoralis (assembly GCA_014155875.1). Lineage (NCBI taxonomy): Eukaryota > Metazoa > Mollusca > Gastropoda > Stylommatophora > Helicidae > Cepaea > Cepaea nemoralis. The sequence continues at coordinate 396,831 of JACEFZ010000601.1, forward strand.
CTGTGTGTGTTGTTCCGTTCCTGATGAAGATTATTATAACCTGAACGTCTTTCGTTGTATCGTAATATACTATTATGAATATTTTATTTTATTAGTTTGTTAAATTTCCCCCCCCCCCCCCCTTATTTATGTTCAGCATTGTGAAGTTCGCTGTAAGGTATGTACACTGTGTCCGTGTTTAGTATCTCTCACTATTTCGCAGGAGTTACGCATACCTAACTTTTTAAAAATTTCTTATCGTAATCACACTGGATTGAGAGTGTAGACATTAGTTAGGAGGCAGCGCTGACTGGGAGGTGCTACAATTGACCACGACAATTCGCTCCCAGATGATGATATCTATACAGATGGCTTTGTGCTAGGGGGTGAAAGAAGTGCCTGGGCATCATAGCGAAGATTAATGGACAGTGTGTGGTGCAGGAGAGCCTAGTATATGATACCACATCATCTAGTCAGTCAATGGAGGTGGAGACAATCCGTACCGCTGGTTGAAGAACAAACAGCACACACATGTAATTGTAATGGACTCACAGCGCTTGTTGAGCAGGGTAAAGACGGGCAACCTTCGTGCAGAGAGGCATGCTTCAATAAAAAAAAAATCAAAGGTAGGGAGTATCTGCAAGACATTTTCCCCAGGGTATGCTGGTGTGTTGGGAAACGAGCAGGCGGACAAACTGACTGGATCTGCATTTCTGGGTGGGGTATTAGTGCGCGATAAGGCTGATGCGGTCAGAGCCCATTTGAATTTTGGTGTATAGTGTGGATGAACAGATACACTATCATTGTCTGGAGAGAAAGGTGCGTTAGGGATTGGCAGGATTCAGAGGACGGACCAGACGGACACTAATCAGCTTGCAACTGTCTGATCGCTGAAGACGAGGAGTGAGCGCTTAAAGAGTGAGGGCTATGATGTCGGTTCTTCACTCAATTCAGCTCATATCAGTTGCATATAATCATCCTCAAGTGCCCTGTCAGCTGATGTAGGCGTTCATGTCTCTCTACAGATCTCGGTCTTTGGTGCTCTGGAACAACTCAGCTAATGGTATTCCTCCATGCAACCGTCTCAGTATATCCTGCATTATTTCTCTTGGTCTGACTCTGCCGCTCTTACACTTGATCTTTCCAGTTGTCACGATGTTCTCCAATAAATATTTCTCATCATGTGACCAAAGAAAACCGTTTGTCTGTTTCTTATTGTTGTATATAATGTTCTAGTTTCAGTCGCATATAATAAATATAATTAAAGTGGATACGGTGAGCAAGGAAACAATTACATTTTATGTTTCTGCCAGAAGTATTCTCATCTCATCTTATCTTGTTCCTCTCGTACCTTGGGGTGTCCAGGTGAAGCATAAGCAGCGGGAGAGAGCCCTTTTATGGGCCTTGATTATCGAGATTATCATGGACTCTGCTATTCTATTTGCTCATCGTTTACGTGGCCGGCCTCTTTTTCTACTTCACTTTAGTCTATACGTCATTGCTTGCTGTGGTATATTGTTAATTGGTAACCTAGTTACACGGCCAAACCATTTTACTTGCTGCCTTCTAATAAAATCAAGCGCTGCTATAACCCCCACTTTAGTTCTGATTTCTTCATTTCTGATTTTCTCTCTAATTGATACATTGAGTATTCTTCTCAGGAACCTCATTTATGTTGTGATGTTTCTTTTCTATTTTTCTGTCATTGTCTAATTTTAGCATTGGTAGCATTGAGTTGGTAGGAAGATTGTGTTGTAGAGTGCTTTCTTAGTAACTATTGACGTGTTTGTTCTTTAGTATTGGTGCCATTTGTCCAATGAGTTGATTTGCCTTATTACATCTATTTTCGATCTCGTCTTCTCTGTTTTATCATTTGATGATATTATACCTCCTAAGTACATGAAGCTCTTTACTTGTTTCAGGGGTGTTTTTTTGTTTAGATGAATCTTTGCTGTTTTTTTTTCTTTGGTTATATTCCTTACCTTTGTTTTACTGGTGCTAATTTTCATGTTATGTTTCTTACACACTTCGTTTAGACTATTCATGTGGTCTTGTAATTCTGCTTCTGATTTTCTATTAGTGCTTTATCGTTCGCAAATCGAAGTTCTTTAATATTTAATAGTGTAATTTGTCGTTGGGTCTTCTTCTGTATCCTATTCGTCAGGCGGTGTTCTTGCGGTCTCTGTTAGCTGGTTTCTTTACATATGCTGTTTATATATGTCAGAGATATTAATATGATAATATACTTCATTGTGAAATTATATTTTAAACTATCCGTGTGACATGGTGGTTGGAGCCTCACCCGTGTTAGTCTATTCATCATCATCATGCGCAATACCGGTAAGCTTGGGCGGTCATGTTTCACCATCTCACGCGATCACCAGAGTCCTAGATTAGCTCTGTGTTTTTGTCTCGATTATGCCACTTTGTTAAAAAAATTTTGTTGCGTATCCCTTACGGGACGTTGCAGTCAACACCAGGATTTTCAGCTGCTGTTGATGTACTAGGCAAGTGTTACGTTCAGTAGTTTGCCATTGCTTTCTGAACGACCGGCCTCTATACCTTTTTCGAAAAAAACCAGAACCGCCGTGTTTCGAACCCGGGTATACGGGCTCACAAACCGCGTTCGCAAGCCCTTCAGCCACAGAGACCGACACTTTGTTAAGCCATCTAAATATTTATCTTGCACCGGTTCATTTCCTGTCAATCTTGTCAGATGTCACCAAGTTCTCCAATTTATTTCTTATCATAACGTGTCCAAAGGTTCTTAGCTGTCTAAGTCTAATTTCCCTATTCTATTTACGGTTTTTATTTGTTTATTGTAGGACTGGTCATTGGATTCTCTGTCTGTCAATTTTATTCTTTGCATGTTCCTCAAAAGCTACATTTCCATTACCATTAGATGTTGTCTGCTCATTGTCCACGTTACACATCCATACCAAAGAACAGGCTCTATGTAGAACTTCAACACTTTTTCTCATTGCAATTGACTTCTCTTTATTGGTCAGTATGGTTTTCATCGTACAAAAAGCTACCCTTGCCATAGATATAGATTTAGTCCATTGTCGATTATTAAATACATTGTGCACTGCCACCTGGCCATCGTGACAGATGATAATTTGTTATACTCTGCTGAAAACAAATAGAGCATAATAATCCCTCCATAGCACACAACCTTGGATGAATTATAGTGTCCATGCAGCATAATCTCTCTCTCGTTCTGCCTAGTTTGCTTATCAGAGAGTGACCCGAGGATCTGGCCCACACCCAGGACTCCGAGGAAAGGCCAGACGGACACATAATTAGATTGGCATAGTTACCATTAGTAATGGGACACTGCGCTAGCCGTTGCAGATGAGGACGGAGCACTATGGGAATGGTGCTGGTCAACTCAGCTCAATAGATATTTGGGAACGTTTAAGTGTACAAAAAAGGATGTCAAATTTGAAACCCCCATAATTTATTTTTGTTAGGGTGAGCACATAAAGTATGGGTGTCGTCGCCCTGCTACTGAGTTGAGTGCATACAGCGACACTGTGGGCTTGGGATTTCTTGGCGTGCATTTACATCTGTTTGCGGCTGTTTGTCTCGTGAACCGTATGTTCGGAAAAATTGCGGTCCCCAGTTGTTGAGCTAATTGGGTTTGCTTTATGCAGTAATGTATAACAGCTGGTTTTCTAGTAACTGCCGCTTCCATCGACGATGAACTGTATTTTCCGTGGCGGACTTTTGTTTTGCCATTCTGGCAGCTGTATTATGCATAGTATGCCTGTGCGGGCTGTTGGTTTGTCGAGTCTTCTGTCTGTTCAACATTTCACAAGGGACAACGAGGAGCATTTTGTGTGATGTTCAATGACACATGAATAGAGCATTACGGGGCAACCCTTTGCCGACAAGTTGGAACCGCGACTAACTAACTAACTAACTAACTAACTAACTAACTAACTAACTAACTAACTAACTAACTAACTAACTAACTAACTAACTAACTAACTAACTGACTGACTGACTGACTGACTGACTGACTCACTCACTCACTCACTCACTCACTCACTACTGACTGACTGACTGACTGACTGACTGCCTGCCTGCCTGCCTGCATGCCTGCCTGACTGACTGACTGACTGGCTGGCTGATTGAACATAAAGTATCACACCCACAACTATAGAGTTTAAATGAGCTGCTGTGCGCAGACTACCAGATTTTACTGCATGAGAACAATATGGATCTCCAGCACGTATAAATCGTCTTGACAATTGTTGTCATAATTTTGAAATATAGATTAACATATACAGACAGAAGTTACGACAATTCGACGAACGTCTGTGCAGTATAATGTGAATACAAATGGAAAATGATTAAAACAAGCTAGAGACTATACGTATCACTACAAGTGTTCACAGAGGATGGAAGACCAGATGAAGAATAGACACGAAAATACAGAAAGCAGGCAACATCAACTATCTACTAGCCCCTATTATAAAACACCCAAATATCAACATGCACACACAAAAGAAGCTGATAAACACTTTATTCATCTCAATGCTCTGTTACCAGTGCCACACTGGGATAGTTCTAGAACAGTAAATCTCAACCGGTGGGGAATCCCCCACCCCCGGGAAATTTTAATGTTTCCGGGGGGGGGGGGGGGGATAAGATTATTTCAATATCGCATTAATACAAAAACCAGTTACTTGATTTTGTTTTTCCCTCTAAATTTTACGGTTCTGTACTTCTCGCCCTAATGAAATTCGTTTTATAACGTAAGTAGACCCGCAAATCACGTTTATGTAGCTGTCTAGACTTGTTCTAGTATGTGTTATTAAATGTAGCTTCCATTTTTATGTATACTGTGTAAGGGTGGGGGATTTATAGGGAGGAAATTCGAAAGGGGGGTGGGAATGACGTTCTGAACATATTGTAAAGGGGGGCATGGGCCAAAAAAGGTTGAGAACCACTGTTCTAGAGAAACAGAGTCATACAATCACATCAATTGAGAGACATGCATAAGAAACACAGTTGGATAAATAAGAAGTGATACAAAGACAAATGAACATCTGAGGAAAAGTACATGGACAGTTCTAAAAACACGCAGGCATACAATCACATCAATTGAGAAAGATACATTAGAAACTCAGTTGGACAACTAAGAAGAAATGCAGAAAGAAATGAAAAACTGAGGACAAGTACATGGACAGTTCTAGAAACACACAGGTATAAAATCACATCAATTGAGAGAGATGCATAAGAAACACAGTTGAATAAATATGAAGAGATACAGAAACAAATGAAAAACCGAGGACACGTACAGGGATAACACCTATCACTGTAGCGGCTGGCCGAGTGATTAGAATGTCGGGTTATCTTTCGGGAGACCCAGGCTCGATTCCCCGGTAAGGTGTGGATCTGTTTCTGTCTGGGGCCAAAAAGAAAACCCTAACCTGCACAGTTTGCGGCGACTGCACTAACTAGGCGGCTTTAATACCTCAGGCTTTAGACCTCCCTGTCCTACATCTGTATAAATTGGTCTCACACATTGTTGTGTCAAATGTTTTCCATCAGTATAAATTAGTCTCACACATTGTTGTGTCAAATGTTTCTCACCAGTATAAATTGGTCTCACGCGTTGTTGTGTCTAGTTTCCTACCAGTATAAATTAGTCTCACCCGTTGTTGTGTCAAATGTTTCTCACCAGTATACAATAGTCTCACCCGTTGTTGTGTCAAATGTTTCTCACCAGTATACAATAGTCTCACCCGTTGTTGTGTCAAATGTTTCTCACCAGTATACAATAGTCTCACTCGTTGTTGTGTCAAATGTTTCTCACCAGTATACAATAGTCTCACCCGTTGTTGTGTCAAATGTTTCTCACCAGTATACAATAGTCTCACCCGTTGTTGTGTCAAATGTTTCTCACCAGTATACAATAGTCTCACCCGATGTTGTATCAAATGTTTCTCACCAGTATAAATTGGCCTCATGCGTTGTTGTGTCTAGTTTCCTACCAGTATAAATTAGTCTGACCCGTTTTTGTGTCAAATGTTTCTCACCAGTATACATAAGTCACAAGTTGTTTTGTCTAGTTTCCAATCAGTATAAAATGATCTCATACGTTGTTGTGTCTAGTTTCTCACCAGTATACATTTGTCTCATACGCTGTTGTATCTAGTTTATCATCAGTATAAATTGATCTCACACGTTGTTGTGTCTAGTTTCCCGCCAGTATAAATTAGTCTTAACCGATTTTATCTACTTTCTCACCACTATAAATTGGTCTAACGCCATGTTGTGTCTAGTTTCTGACCAGTATAAATTAGTCTTACCCATTGTTGTGTCTAGTTTCTCACTAGTATAAATTGGTCTCAGTAGCAGCGGTAGTGTCGCAGCTAGTCGCTGGCCTTTCTTTACAGAGGTATTGGGTTTAAATCTGCTTCGGGTCAGATATTTACAAATTATCCACGGCTCTCCCGACGTTTATACTTCACCCCGACACCGCAAGGTTCAAGAAGATCAAGATGAGATGAGATGAGATGAGTTTAGATGAGACAAGATGAGATGAGATGAGATGATGAGGACCTGTGCTAACAGGTCAACCCAGCCTAAAATGGGCACCAGGAAACGTCTTGGAGATAAAGGCGACCACCGTGATTTTGACTACGTGACTCACTCAGTTCCAATAAGTCTATAGAATTATAGAAATATATCTCACACGTTGTTGTGTCTAGTTTCTCGCCAATATAAATTATTCTTAACCGATTTTATCTACTTTCTCACCGATATAAATTTGTCTAACGCCATGTTGTGTCTAGTTTCTCACTAGTATAAATTGGTCTCAGTAGCAGCAGTAGTGTCGCAGCTAACAAGTCAACCCATACTGGTTACAGCACCATATGCCCAATACACACAAGGCGTGCAGAAAGATCCTTTACTATACAAAAAATAAATTAGTTGTGTGTCCTTTATAGACAGACTCTGATAGTGTTTGAATGTCGAGACAGAAAGACTTTATAATGGCTCTGCCATTCATTCATTCATTCATTCATTCATTCATTCATTCATTCATTCATGCATGCATTCATTCATTCATTCCGTAGCATGTCCTTTGCAGAACTTTGTTCCCATAACAACCTTCCGGAAAACTTCTCAGTCATCAGCAAGATGTCATCTACCACATCATGCACCCATCTTCGCTTTGGCCTTCCTCTTCCTCTCTTTCCGGGCATATACCCCTCCATTATTGTTCTCTCCAAACTTTCATGACGTTTCAAGTGACCAAACTATTTAAATTTTCTGTGTTATCGTCTTAAGTAGTCAACCTTCTTCAATATTCAATGTTGCAATGGGACAGATGCATGCTCTTAAAAATCTAATTTATGTAGGTCTATCTGTCCCATGCCACAATTTATTCAGTTATGTTAATTTTTAAAGAGCAATAGAGATTCGTCTTTTAATTTCTTTCAGAGTGTCCCATTGTGGGTAATTAATAACCCAAGATATTCACAATTTTCAAAACACTTCCAAATGTTCCTCATAAACATATATTTGTTTCTTCATATTAGTTTTATCTGTATGCATTATCTTTGTTTTTGCTATTTAAGACACATATTGTGATTACCGTGGGGATAACAAATGCTTCCCATTCGTACAGCTTCAGTGAACATGTATGTTATGTATTTTAGGTCATAATATGGTTCAACTATTCACTTCATATGATGCAGTATGCATCTAACAAGATGCAGCGACATATGCCAGCATGCCAGGCAATAAATTGTTCAATGTTTTTTAAGCGGTTTCTGGGCACTCTTCCGAATTCTGGTCCCAAATAGTTCTGCAGTAAATAATTTTATATAACTAACCCTAACCCTAACCCTAATCACTTATTCACTGCAGAACTATTTGGGACCGGAATTCGGAAGAGTGCCCGGTTTCTGTATATAATGTAATTACTAGTTGTTTAAAACAACAAAGTAACAAAGAAAAACAGACAAAAGTAAACACTTTAGTTTGAAAGACTTTATGCACAAAAGCAACTAGCTATGCATTTATATTCAGATATAATCATCACATGAGATACAAAAGTTTAATTTTGTTTTATTGAGTTAAACTGGCATCATGCCACATTGGCAGCCGATAGTTATTGTGCTTAAAAATATACTAATAATAACCTCTGCATAGCACAAAGCCTGGGCTGAATTGTAGAAACCATGTGTTGCCCATGTAGCATGATCCCTCTCTCGGGGTGCTTTGTTTCTCCAGAGGTAAAGAAACACCAACATATCTAGAACAAGATAAGTCGTGGAAGCTGCCTGATAAGCAAAGAAATGATGCTCTAACTCGATCCTAGACCAGTTGCCGACCAAGGCTTAGGCCCTGGTCTGCCCTGCCTTGACATTTAGTCTTTAAGTAGCATTTCCTCGCACAAGGATCAGGTTCGTAACTTTACTGACTTAATTTTACAATATATATTATTGTTTGCTGGTAACAAGTTGTTTGTGTGGTTGACAAGTTACATGTGCGACTGTTTGTCGTTTGTTGAAATCATAGAACGTTCCGACAAAAAGCTCATGGAAAGTCCGCCTGTAGTTGGAGCTCATGTTGTAGTAGAGGAAGATGTTAACGCTGGAGTTGACCGATTGAAACACGAAAGCTATAGACCACATGGCAATCGCAAGGTTGATATACTTTTTACCAATTTTAAATTCTGGTTCAAGGAAAGCCGCCATCCCAACGATGGAGTCAGGCGTATAGCAGACGATTAGAACGCTGGCAATTATGGCTACCATCTTGACTGTCTTCTTGTCACGGCTGGACATGATTCCCTCCCGATCATTGCTGGCCTGTTGGCGCCATTTTGAACTTTGCTGAAGTTTTACCACCAAAGTTACGGTCCAAACTATTACACCAACAAAAGATGATATACCAGTTATGGAACTCATGAAGAAAACAAATCCAGTAACGGCATCCCTGTTACTTGTAAAAGTAATGGCTAGAAGAGTTGCGTTTCTCTGAGGGAAGAATGTGTAATGAAGGTAAGAAGTTGCGTACTCGGGAACAAGTGTAAGAATATTTATGATGTAGATAAGACAGATCACAACAGTGGCTCGCCTGGGTGTAATGATTTGTTTCACTTTCAGGGGAGTTATTATAGAGAGACATCTTTCCGCGGTGATAAATACGGTAATGTAACTTGTGATTCGTCCGCAAATAACGTGTGGCCACGCCCCGGGGAGGTACATGATATCTTCGGGTACCCATGGAACGCCTGCTGAAATTATGAATGGATTCAGGCACATGCACACCCATAGCAACGTTATAAGGCAGCACAGATCGGATATAGCCATACTAAAGAAACTGATGTTTACAGTATTTGTAAATCCTTGCTTGAAGAAGATAATCATATTAATTATGTTGGCCATGACGCCAAACAGCGCTATGGCATTGCAGAAGAAAACAAAGTTCACAATTTCAAATATTTGCAGATGGGAACAACTTAAAATATGTGGCCCGGTATTGCAACCAAGAATGTTCTGGAAACTATCCCCCATCAAAGTATTACCAATCATAAATTCAGCTCAAGCCCAAAATAGTTTCTATGCAAATTGCTGAAGTCAGACGTAGCTCCAAAATCGCCTCAGCGTTGAATGTCAAAGCTAAATTTGAGAGAATCAATTACACATTTTCGTTTACTAGCATCCTTTATTACATTTTGTGCTGTGTGCTCTCGTAGATACATGTTTATCGAGCCTGTATCATCTGTTTATTATATAATAATATTCATGTAACCTTTATTTATTCCATCCACATTTCGCGTCGTCATGTTTTCTTTATCTCCAGATGGGTGTATCGGACGCGGGACATCTTGCTTATGATCGAGAGGTTTCCCGGAAGATTGTTATGGGAGCGAGGTTCTGCAAAGGACATGCCACTGAATGAATGAATGAATGAATGTTTTCTTTGATTGTTGTGTCTTGTTGGTAGTTAGTTTGTTCTAGTTGATCTTCCTAGATTTTAGTTTAATTTTGTTAATTCCTTCTAGTTTATATACTTACATTTTAAGTTAATTGAGTTACTTAATTTGTATGTTTCAGTGTGTAATCTTAGATTTTATTTTCCTTGTAAATTTGTTTTAATTTGTCGTCTTATATTTATGTTTCTTTCAGATAGTTTGTTATACTTTCTCCTCGTAGATTTTAGTTTCTGTTAGTTATTTAGTTAGTTTTTCCTAGTTTCTTTTTTTTTTTAAATTTCGATCTTTTAGTCATTTAGTTAGTCTGTTCTAGCTTCTCCTCTTAGATTGTAGTTTCTTTTAGTTAGTTAGTTTGTTCTAGTTTCTCATGTTAGATGTTAGTTTATTTTAGTTATTTAGTTTGTTCTAGTTTCTCCTCTTAGATGTTAGTTTCTGTTAGTTATTTAGTTTGTTCTAGTTCTCCTTTTTGGTTTTAGTTTCTTTTAATTACTTTATTCTAGTTTCTCATCTTAGATTTTAGTTTCTTTATAGTTTGTTTGACAATAAATTCTTTGGATGAAGTATATGTGTGACTTTTTTTGTGGGAAAATTGCTTATGTACAATGAGGAATTTACACAATATTTATGAATATTGATTTGCTGGCTTTAGACATCCAAGTTAAAAGAACATCTACCAGTGTTTACAGAAAGCATTAAGGTTCCGACAACAATTTTAACGAAAGTCTTCAAAGTTTAATGAAGATCATCCAAGTTTAACAAAATTCGTTCGAGTTTAACGAAAATCAGCCAAGTTCAAAGAAAATGTTAAGGGTTTGCTCACAAGTTTAACGAAAGTCATCAAAATGTAACGAAAGTCATCCACGTTTAACGAAAATCATCCAAGTTCAACAAACGTAATCTAAATTTAACGAATGTCATAACAATTTAACTAAAGTCATCTATATTTTACGAAATATATCTAAATTTAACACAGATAATCTAAACTTAACGAAAGTCATCCAAATTCAACGAAAGTCCTCTCAATTTAACGAAAGCGTCCAAGGCTCGCTCACAAGTTAACATCCACATAATAAATTACCAACAGCAAAGACCAGCTACATAATCCGAAGTTCTCTTTATCTGAACACATAGTACGTGTGATTTGTGATTTGAAGTAGTGATTTGAAGTAGCCTAAAAATCGCCCCGAATTCAGCACACTCTACCTAGAGTAATTCTAGAAGGTGAAACTCTACAATATCATACTAAGTAAAATATATGGCTCGTGTTCAATGACAGAATTTCTATACGCCATGTCTGGTCATCTGTATGTTGATGTATGGTGACATTTTCAGTTATAAGTGGGTCCGAAGCTTAAAATTAGTGTTTCCAATCATTATCAGAATTTGACACACACAAATGAGTTGGCGAGTAGTCTGTTTTTGAGGAGAGAAAATAGAATTATGGAGAAAATAACCTCGCAGCGTTGTAGTAAACACAACAGCAGTTATCTCATCTTTGGGGCTTCGTAAGGTTACAACAACAATTTATCTCAACTCTGCAGCTTCATCAAGTCACAACAGCAGTTTATCTCAATTCTTGCAGCCTCATAAGATCACAAGAACACTTATCTATTGAGCTTAATAAGATCAAGCAGCAACCCAATGATTGTTACTACGATAACAACAAAGTCACAATTATAAGAGTCTTAGAAAACAGCTGACATGAAATCAAAATTAAAAACAGGTACTTCTAACTTCTGGATAAAAGTGAAAGATAATAAACATAGACACATTGTTCAAAAATTATCTCTTATGTTCTAGCAGGAGTTAATTAGTTAATTAGTTAGTTGGGAACGGCTGGCCGAATGGCTAAAAATTCCGGGTTCTCCTCCAGGAGACCCGGATTCGAATCCTCGGTAAGGTGTTGATGTTTTCTGTCAGGGGCAAAAAGAACACCCACTAGCCAGGCGGTCTTAATTCCTCAGGCTCTAGACCTCCCTGCCCTACAACGCAAAGTTCTATATGCAGTAGATGAAAGTTTGATAGTTTTGACAGTTAGTTAGTTAGTTAGTTAGTTAGTTAGTTAGTCGCGGGTCCAACTTCAAGGCAAAGGGTCGCGCCAGTATGCTCTTTCCTGTGACAGCGAATATCACACAAAATGCTCCTCATTGACACATGTGAAAAGTGGAGTACACCGTGGTCTCGACAATCCCAACCGTTTTTATTTTATAATTGTTATATCCTACTTCAGCCGTTACTGTCTTATCTATTATTATGACATGAAATCAGCTCGGCCAAAACAGACATCACAGCACTCGGGACTTTCCTGTACACGCTCGCTCCTCATCTTCAACAGCGAGCGAAGAGCCCCAAAGCTAATAGTACCATCAGCAGTCTGAACATATGTCTGTCTGGCCTTTCCTCTGGGTATTGCATAGTGGCCAGATCATCTGGTTCACAGGAAATAATTTTGAAGGCGATGAAGAAGAAATGCTGGATGGGATGTGACAGACAACTGGTTTAATTTAACAAAAATGTTTGTTTTTTATTGTATAATTTTTTTTTATTGATTGGTGCTCGCTCGCATTGAACTTAAGCGTAGTCCATACACGTGATACTACTTCTAGTTCACTGGACTGAGTTTTGGGTATGGATTAGATTTCCCTATTACCAGTGTCCCCTCGCCATCAGGCGAACCCACTCCGACTTCTGAAGTACTTGTAACTTAGTACCGAAGTCAAGGACGACAAGTCAACATGTTAGACCAACTGAACGTTGTAGTGGTTGAACCTGCTACCTCGGCATAAGCACACCGGATGTTTCAGAAAGAGAGCTCTTATCTACTCGGCCATGCCGACTTCCATCTAGTCTCAAGATCTTTATAAGGTCTAGATCAGTGGTTCTCAATCTTTTTTTGGCCCGTGCCCCCCTTCACCATATTTTCAGAACGTCACCCGCCCTTCCTTTCGCATTTCCTACCTAAAAATTTGTCCAGTGCCCCCCTTCACCATATTTTCAGAACATCATTCTCCCCTTTCGTTTGTCCTACCTAAACATCCCACCCCCGCTCCTACACAGTATAAGTAATAATGGAAGCTATATTTAATAGCACATACTATAACAAGTCTAGACGTCCACATAAAACATTATTTGTGTGTCTACTTACTTTATAAAATGAATTTTAGACGGGTGAGACGTACAGAACCGTACAGTATGAAGGGAAAAACAATATCAAGTAATCGGTTCTTGTATTAACGCGATCTTGAAATAATCTTAATTCCCCCCCCCCCCCCCCCCACCCCCCTGGAAACCCTGAAATTCTCTGAAAAGGGGGGGGGGGGAATTCCCCACCGGTTGAGAACCACTGGTCTAGATTAACCGGCCGTTGTATATGGTGTATTTGTAATGACTGTGCACTGTTTGAAAATATTGCCGTTCCAAGTTTTGTATTTACCTGTTATATTATATAAACTTTACAGAGGGTGAATACAACACTTGAACCGGCAATATTTTCAAACACTGCTCAGTCATTAAAATACACACTGTATATGAAAAGGGGTAAACAAATCCACAACATTATACACAATGTCATTTTTCTAACGCTTAAACATCTTGTGCGCTGATGGCCGGGCAGTGGGTTCATTCCAAACACTGGTCAGTTGAACTTAAACGTTGACTTCTCGTTCAGAAAGCAATGGCAAATTACTGAACGTAAGATTGCCCAGAAAAATAACCTGGAGTTGACTGTAACGCCCTGCAGAGGGTAGGTATGCCACATGTAACTCCTGACGTGTCCTGGCGTGTTGGTGTACTTGTTAGTATATTATTCTGTCAACGGCAGTAGCGTGGTCGGACGAGTGTTTGTTGCTTGCACTCGGCATCTGCTACACAAGGGACAGATCTACTCCTCCGTGAGCTCAGGCCTAAAAATGTGATGGTCCTGGTATATTACGTTCATGGCCACAGACGATGTCTGCTACTGAATTTGTACATTACGCTGTGTTTTCACATGATTGCACATTGCCTTAACCTGAGCCAGATAAACACATCTAATTAAAACAAATATGCAGCCAGATTTCTTTAATATGGTCTGACTAAACAAAAGAAATACAATCACACAGTGCACGTTGACTGGTACACTTGAAAAATAGCCATTAACACATTCTGTTTTGCGCGGAACGGAAAATGAAGTGTAGAGAATACGACGGTGCGACAAGACGTACGCACCATGGCCATGTTGACTTTCATTGCCTGGAATACGGGGGTCAGCTTGGCAGAATAGATAAGAACGCACAGTCTTAAACATCCGGTGTGCTAATGCCGAGGTAAGGGGTTCAACCCTATACATCGGTCAATTGGACTAAAATTTTCACCTCTCGTTCTTGACTTGGGGACGTACGAGGGGAAGTCAATAAGTAAGTCACAAATAGGTGTAGAAAAATAACCAAATATGATAACAACTTGAAACCAGTTTATTTTTATACATACATTGTCCCTTTATTTATCACCATACTCTCCACCAACATTGATGCACTTTTCTCATCGTTTTATCAGTCCTCCCAAACCGGCTGCATAGAACTCCGTGCTCTGTTTTCTAAACCACGTGTTCACTTCACATTTAACTGCGGCGTCATTAGCGAAATGTCTCCCGCCAAGGTGGGTTTTCAGTGGACCAAAACGATGGAAATCGCTAGGGGCTAAATCGGGGCTGTAAGGTGGATGTTCCAGGACTTCGCATCTTAGTTGGTTAATTTTCTCCTGAGTTAATCGAGCCGTATGTGGTCTGGCATTGTCATGAAGAAGCAACACTCCTCTAGTCAGCAGTCCTGGAAGTTTTGTTCGAATTGCACCATGAAGCATCGATAGAACTTCACAGTACGATTCAGAATTCACATTATCACCTTTTTTCTTGAAATTGGTTAAAAGTCTTCCTTGACAATCTCAGAACACTGTCAACATAACCTTCCCTGCTGATGGCGTAACCTTGAATTTTTGGATACATGGTGAAGAGGGATGTTTCCATTGCATTGAAGCACGCTTTGGTTCGCGCTGGTATTCAGCATAAACAGGAAGCATTTCCTTATGAATGTCCTTTGCAGGCAGTCCTTCTGCCTACAAAACGCACACCAGTTCATTGCTCTTTGGTTGTACACGCCGTAAGTACAGTCGCCATTTTGTTTATGCACTTCGCATGCGCATGAGACGTCTAGCGAAACCTGACGAACGGTAATATAAAGTTCGATTTTGCTGTCACCTAATGACACCTGTAGAAAACACTAACTACATTTATCTGCCATCTCACAGAACTGTGTTACTTACTTATTGACCCGCTCTTGTAAATTACAAGTGCCCCTGAAGATGGAGTGGATTCGCCTGATGGCGATGGACACTGAAAATAGAGATAGCAAATTCACACGCAATAATTAATTCAGTGTTACTAAAAGTAGTGTATATGGACTACGCTTGAGTTCCAAAGCGAGCGAGCGCAAGACACAAAAATTCCCTGAGATATTAACAAGTTAGGTGCATGGCCTTTACAGAAGGTCGCAATCAACGCCAGCATAATTTGACTATTAGTTATGTTCTAGGCAATTATATGTTTAGTAGTCTACCCCGTCGGTCTCACTGGCCTAGTTGTAGGCGACTTTCTCCGTAATCCCGTATACTCTCGTGAGTAACGTGACGAAGGCGAGAATCGGAAGCGATTCTAACCGCGTCGGTAACTTACGGGGTATGTGAGTCGGTCGCTCAGAAAGCAATGGCAAACTACTTAATGTAAAACTTGAAGTAATCAAGAAAGAAATCAACAATCAGCTGAAAGATGCTGATGTTGACAGCGATGTCCTGTAAAGGATATGCAAACATGTTTTAAAGTCTACCCCTGCCTGTTCCGTGGCGAAGAGGTTACGGACGCGGTTCGTGATCCCGCCTACCCTCGTTCGAAAAACTCTTGCTCGCGATTTGGCAGCATACCGCGTTGCGTTGCTTGTTTTTACAAAATGGTGTGGATACCGGTCGTTCTGAAAGCAATGACAAACTACTGAATGTAAACTTGCCAAGAGATAACAACATAAAACAGTGCTGGTGTTGACTGCAGCGTCCTGTAAATGATATGCAACGAACTGTTTAACAGTCTATCCATACTTTCTGAACGACCGACGCTCATACCATAGTTAAAAATTAACCTTCTTCTAGATAATTTACAGCTGATTCTGAACCCGATATGCGGGATTGTGTAACGCGATCACCATTCTTTAGCCACAGAGCCGGCTTCTTGGGATGGGAATCCCACAATTAGAACACGTAGATTGGCGCAATGAAGAGCGTTTTGAGCAATAAGTCACTGTACTTGAAAGTTAGAAAAAAGAATTCTTGCATGTTACATGGAACCAGTTTTAGCATACGGCTACGAATCCTGGACAATTAGTAAACAGGCGAAAAATCCCAGAGAGCTTTAGAGATGTGGTATTATAGAAGAATGCTGAAAATTAATTGGACAGCGAAAATGAGCAATCGGGACGTTTTAAAAGAAGCTGAGTCGCAAAGACAACTTATCACAAACATTAGAAAGAGGCCGTTATCTTTGTTTTGGTCACGTTATGAGAAGACAAAAACTGGAACATTTTGTGACAACCGGGAAGAGTTGCGGACAGAGAGATAGAGGAAGACAACGTGAGAAGATTCATAAAAGTCTTGTGTCATGGCAGGAAGGGAGTCAACACACGGCTTGATCAATGACGTCGGAGATCGTAATTTGTGGAGAGGCATAATCGTCCACGCCAGGTGGCAAGGTACTGGATGAAGAAATTGGGCAACAAGCAGCAGATCACATATTATATTCCAAAAATGCCTCGAATACGACACATCTAGGAAACCTTTTGGTATACAGAAACAACAGTGTAAGATAAACTATATGGACTAAAGAGTGAACGAAAACAACATATGTAAGCACGTCATGGTTGATACAGACAGTGATATTGCACGTTTGGTGCAAATAGCCGCTGATTGCGTGGCATGAAAGGCAAAGATCAGAAATGAAATACAGAAAAGGTAGAAATGATTGTAGATAGTCAGACACTAAGCGTGTCCATCAAAACAGATGGTGCGTGATAGTGGAAATGACCATGAGTTCACATGCATCCATTGTGGACGAACATTTACCTCCTGAATTGGACTGATCAGTCTCATTCGCTACCAGTTGTAGTTATTATGCCATTTTTCAAGCACAATGTAACAAACTATCGTCTGTCAAAACGGCAAGTTGCTAGTGTGTAAATTTCTATAGAACGGAAGAAGTCGAGTACTGAAGCAATAATATACCTTTAGCCTATGAACCATGTCGGCTCCGTGGCTAATAGTTACGGACGCAGTTCGTAATCCCGCATTCAGCATTCGAAATACAACTGTGGGTGATTTGGCAGCAGACCGCTTAGTGTTGATTAAAAAAAAAAATGAAAATGGTATGAGTGTCAGTCGTTCTGAAAACATTGGCGAACTACTGAACTGAAATTTACCAAGAAATCATGAACAGCCAAAAGAAAAATGATGGGGTTGACTGCGGCGTCCTGTAAAGGATATACAACACACTTTTAACTATAAACTGTCACCTTTTGGCAGTGTACATCATCATATGGCAGTATATCGGGCTAATTGTTTATGACATCATCTTCCATCACTACGCGCTAAACGCTCGCCTGCCGAGCCAGTAGTCATGGGTTCGAACCAGTATTGGGATGGATTTTTAAAATTGACCTGGGCTACCCCAAGTCGACCCACACAAACTTGGGTACCAAGAAACGTCATGGGAATTAATGGTGGCCGGCGTGATACTGAACACATCGTTCAACGAGTGCTGAGTGGTCTATACAATATGGGTCTAGTACCTTTTATCCATAATGTGTAAACAAGCCCTGTACGTTTTAATACTGAAAAATAGTCCTTTACGTTTTAATACTGAAAAATAGTCCTTTACGTTTTAATACTGAAAAATAGTCCTTTACGTTTTAATACTAAAAAATAATCCTTTACGTTTTAATACTGAAAAATAGTCCTTTACGTTTTAATACTGAAAAATAGTCCTTTACGTTTTAATACTGAAGAATAGTCCTTTACGTTTTAATACTAAAAAATAATCCTTTACGTTTTAATACTGAAAAATAGTCCTTTACGTTTTAATACTGAAAAACAACCCTTTACGTTTTAAAACTGAAAAACAGTCCTTTACGTTTTAATACTAAAAACAGTCCTTTACATTTTAATACTGAAAAACAACCCTTTAAGTTATAATAATGATAACAACACATCATTTGTCAGTGCCTGTGGCTTACGGTTGAGTTGCTGAGTTGAGCTGAGTTGAGCTAAGAACCGACATCACTGCACTCAGGACATTCCCATAGTGCTCCAACCCCTCGTTCAACAGCCAGCTAAGAGTCAAACTACTAATATTTCCAAACCGCTATCTTATTGAAAGTTCTCCTTGCTTTTCGCGATCAGTCTTGAGATTCTGCCAGAACCCCTGCAGCTTCCCGGCAATCTCATCCTTTCCACATTCGGGTTCTAAGTCTGTCCCCCTCCCCTCCCCTGCATTCTCCACCTGGTCCCACAGGCGCTTGACTACCTCTCCCTTGTCCATAGATAATCTACCACAGAGAGGTGAATTCCCTGCCAGCCCATTAGCCTGTTCATTGCCCCGAACTCCTGCATGGCCAGGGCAAATAATCCACACAATTATAACAATATGTGACCTCTAAAGGGAGGTTAGCCATTTCACACGAAACATTTCTTTCTTCACCTTACTTAGCATACTTCTTGAGTCCGTATTGAATGCAGTGTGTGTTGAAATGGTCTCATCTAACCAACGGAATGTCGCTGTTACTGCTTCCACCTCCATTCTCATGCTGGAGATCTTAGTCTCATATGCTAGACTCTCCTTTTTCAAACATCGTCTATTAGCCTTCGCGACGAAAACCCCAATCACTACGCCTGTTTCTCACCACTGACCCATCAGTATAGATCACTATGTCGCCTTGATGTGCGTTACTCTAGATCAGTTGTTGCACCTCTGTGCGGCCTGACGCCCATTATCTGCACTCACGACCCAGTGTTACTATGACATTCTCCCAGTACGTCATGTCTTCCGGTACTTTAACCCACTCCTTTCCACAATTCATGGTCTCTAGATCACACACCTGGTGTATAGATATTTCTGCCTAGTAAATAACTGTCTAGTAAATCACAAACAGCCAAAAAAAAAAAAAAAATGTGAGCTTTGATAGCAACGTCCTGTAAAGGTGCATGCAACTAATTTTAATTCATCCGTTATCTTAGCTAACGATTAGAACCGCTGTCTCAACATGTTAGAGGCCTATGTTTTAACCGCACGACCACACTCTCTTCATATGGACACATCTACAATATATGCATATTGAATAAATCGGGTTTATGGGGTGGGAAGTGGCATGTGATATCTAATTTACTGTAATACATTTGAGACAAGTTGCCTGTCACAGTAATTTACGGTCGCTAGTAGGCATTTCCTTGACGTAAACAATACTGGTGTCATATATAATTAAAATAACTTGTGTAATATGTAATAAATAATTGCTTGGTGTAAACTGTTAGTGATGCAGGGGGTGATTATGTATGGCCATCTGTAGCCACGCATGCAGCGATCAACCCACGGTTTGGTTTATAATTCTAGCAATCATGTTTTATACTTTGAGACGGGCCGATGATATCCTTGGAATTAAACTTGATCACTGTGTTATTTGTTTGGTTTGTTTCATGTTTGTTTTATGTATTTGTAATGGTCGGTGGTGTTCTGGTAATATATGGATAGTAAACACAGGTAATATATCACACGGGTGAAGGAGGCGGGGTGGCGGAATGGCTCAGAGTTGACGATGTCCGTCTCTGCCTGGAGCAGACTTGTTCTCTCACATGGCTGACTGATGTTTCATCAAGGTGATTTGTGTAAAGAAAGGCGTTTGAAAGACAAGAGGATCGACTTCTTTACATTGGGTTATATCCCGTAGGGCGTGACCTCTTTCCACAGGGCGTCATGCCGAAAGCGTGGCACAAAGCACGAACTCCGTAGCTCCAGCGACGACTCCTAGGAGTCTTCGAGAAACTTGCACTGTGAACGCAATGACGTAGCGCGGAATCGAATCCACGACCTTCAGAGCACGAGGAAGGTGGTGTAACCACTTGGCCACGGAGACTCCCTAAAGGCGATGGGTTATGGGGGTTCTATGTAAGGCCACCTTCGATGTCCCACAGCAGCCTGCTGCTGGTCCAGAGTAGCTGGTCAAGAACTCTAGTCTTATTCCTACGTGCCTCGTCTCCACGGAACAGGGACAGGCGACCACAAGACGCATTGGGTGGACCTCTTCGAGACGGCGGACCCGGTACTGTCACCACCTTTACGGATACAATATCTTCCGGTTCACTTCGATTAGTATTCCCTGCTTCTCTTTGATCATCTCATTATTACTTCGCCATAAAGGGAGAAGTGATCCGGTGACAAAACACATCCCTGTCGTACTCCTAGCTTTATTTGTTCATAATTGCCCTCTGTATTTACCATTTTAATTACTGCTACTTGGTTCCAGTAAATATTCTTAATTATTCTGAGATCTTTCCCATCAATGTTAATATCTTCCAACATTTTAATAAGTTCATTATGTTTTACTTTATCAAATGCTCTAGTATAATCTATGAAGCACAAATATATGTCTGTCAGGGTCTCTATTGACCTTTCTATTAGTGTTCGTTTTGTGTATATTGCATTGTTTGTACCCTTTTCTTCCACAAATCCATACTGTTCTTTTACCAATTTCGATTTTTGATTTTCTTTCTGATTCTTCTCATTATAATTCTTAGTAGAAGCTTAGTGACATGATTATGAGGTTAAGTTATGAGCATTCAATTTCTCCTGGTATTTTTGGTATAGCTATAAATATAGATTTCAGCACATAACTTAATAGATATCCATTTCTGTAAATATCTTTCAACATTTTGTTAATATATCTATTTCAAATTCTTTCAGTACTTCTAATATGTAAAGAAACCAGCCAAACAGAGACCACAAGAACACAGCATGACAAGAACACAGAAGAGGAACCATCTGCAAATCTAATCATTAGAGAACTCCTGTTTGCAGACGACCAAGCACTAATAGCAAAATTAGAAGCTGAATTACAAGACCACATGAATAGTCTAAACGAAATGTGTAGGGAACATAACATGAAAATTAGCACAAGTGAAACAGAGGTACTGACTATA
The DNA here is from genome assembly GCA_014155875.1 of Cepaea nemoralis. Taxonomy (NCBI): domain Eukaryota; kingdom Metazoa; phylum Mollusca; class Gastropoda; order Stylommatophora; family Helicidae; genus Cepaea; species Cepaea nemoralis. Next base: position 418,039 of record JACEFZ010000601.1, read on the forward strand.
ACTAAAGAAGAATAAGCAACAACGATTTACCTAAACTAACATCTCTTGAAACAAGTAAAGGGTTTCAAGTACCTAGGAAGCATAATATCATCAAATGGCAAATCAGAAGACGAGATCGAAAATAGATGCAACAAGGCAAACCAACTCATTGGAGAAATGGCACCAATACTAAAGAACAAACATGTATCAATAACTACTAAGAAAGCACTTTACAAGACAGTCTTCCTACCAACTCTATGTTACCAATGCCAAACCTGGAAAATGACAGAAAAAGAGAAAAGAAAAATCACAACAACAGAAATGAGATTCCTGAGAAGAATACTCAACGTATCAAGAAGAGATATGATCAGAAATGAAGAAATCAGGACTAAAGTGGGGGTTACAGCTGCACTAGATTTTATTAGAAAGCAGCAAGTCAAATGGTTTGGCCATGCAAGTAGGTTACCAACTAACAGTATACCACAACAAGCAATGATGTACAGACCAGAGGGAAACAGAGGAAGAGGCCGACCACGTAAACGTTGGACGCAGGGAATAACAGAGTCCATGGGAATATCGATACATGAAGCCCATAAGCGGGCACTCTCCCGCTGTATATACTTCACCTCGACACCGCAAGGTACAAGAGGAACATGATGAGATGAGATGAGATGAGACTTCTAATTCTTCTATAGTGATTCCATCTGGCCCAGGTGGTTTTCCTTTCTTCATATGTTTGACAGCATCAGCAATTTCTTCTTTTAGAATCGGTGGCCCGTTCAAGTTACGAGGGCGAGTCAATAAATAAGTCGCACAGTTCTATGGGATAGCAGGTAAATGTAGTTGGTGTTTTCTACACGTGTCATTAGGTGACAGCAGCATCGAACTTTATATTCCAGTTCGTCAGGTGGCGATAGGTGTCTCATGCGCATGCGCAGCGCATAAACAATATGGTGACTGTACTTACGGAGTGTACAACCAAAGAGCAACGTGCTATTGTGCGTTTTTTGTGGGCACAAAGACTGCCTGCAAAGGACATTAATAATGAAATGCTTCCTGTTTATGCTGACAAATGTTTGTCCCGTAAAGCGGTGCATAGCTGGGTAGAAAAAGTTTCTCAAGGACGCTCTAAAATTGTTGATGAAATCCGATCTGGTCGTCCTGTTGAGATTGCAACAGAAGCATCCGTGCAGCGGGTGGAGGAGATGATTAGAGGTGACAGGCGAGTAACGATAGACTCTGTAGCATCTGCAATAGGGTGCTCACATGGTTCAGCATACAGCATAATGCATGATCGATTGAAATTTAAGAAAGTGTGCTCAAGGTGGGTACCCAGACAATTGAAGGAGGAACACAAAATGAACCGATTTGGCCTGTCCTTGCATCATCTCTGTCGATACGAAGATGAAGGAGAAGACATGCTGAACAGGATTGTTACTGGGGACGAATCATGGGTGCATCACTACCAGCCCGAATCAAAGCGTGCTTCAATGCAATGGAAACATCCTTCTTCGCCTTGTGTCCAAAAATTCAAGGTTACGCCATCAGCAGGGAAGGTTATGCTGACAGTGTTCTGGGATTGTCAAGGAGTGCTTTTAACCAATTTCAAGAAGAAAGGTGACAATGTGAATTCTGAATCGTACTGTGAAGTTCTATCGATGCTTCATGATGCAATTCGAAGAAAACGTCCAGGACTGCTGACTAGAGGAGTGTTGCTTCTTCATGACAATGCCAGACCACATACGGCTTGATTAACTCAGGAGAAATTAACCAACTAAGGTGGGAAGTTCTGGAACATCCACCTTACAGCCCCGACTTAGCCCCTAGCGATTTCCACCTTTTTGGTCCACTGAAAACCCACCTTGGCGGGAGACATTTCGCGAATGACGCCGAAGTTGAATGTGAAGTCAAACGTGGTTTAGAAAACAGAGTACGCAGTTCTATGCCGCCGGTTTGGGAGGACTGATAAAACGATGGGATAAGTGCATCAATGTTGGTGGAAATTATGTTGAGAAATAAAGGGGCAATGTATGTATAAAAATAAACTGGTTTCAAGTTGTCATCATATTTAGTTATTTTTCTACAGCCATTTGTGACTTTCTTATTGACTTCCTTTTGCACTTTCTTCTTTTAATTCCTCCCTTTCGCCATTATATAATTCGCTTATATACTCATTCCACCTCTTAATTATAGCCTCTTCCTCCAATAATATCGTTCTTGTTTTTGATTTCAAACACCCTGTATTTACTTTTATTTTTCTTCATGTGAGCTCACTGATATGTCTGTGCTTATTGTTTGTATCGTTAATAGTATTTTATTCAATATTTTTGCACTGTTCGTTTAACCAAGTTTATTTTGCCTCCACATATTTATCTCTTTCTTCTTTATTTATCTAATCATACCTAATAATACTGCTGTTTGTCATTTTTACTTTATTTTCTTTTGTCCATCAACTTTAAAATGTCTTCAGTCATCCATTTTTTCTTAGCTTTTTGGCTTCTCTGAGGTAGTATTTCTTTGCTTGTTTGATTAATGGAGTCCCTTAACAATTCCCATTGTTCTTTAACCTTCTTTCCCATTACAGAGAACGTAAATCGTTCAAAAGCTTACGTAAATGTTTTCTCTGCAAGGCTTACGGTCACCATCGCATGGATTGTAAAGGCAGGCATATGACCAACAAAGCCAATGCCGCCTTGTTCGATAGCTCAGCGTCAGAAGACGAAAATACAGAAAAACATCCTGTACATGCAGCACAGGCTTGTGATGCATTTAGTTCCAACACATGCACTGTCTGTAATACCTTCTTTGAAAATGGTATCTTAACATGCGGGCACGCCATCCCTATTGCTAATGAGGAAGGTAACTTGGCAATAGACTCAAAATCAAACTATGTACCATATTGTAATAATGTTATTAACATCACTCAACCTCATTCTTTATATAAAGAGGTCAATGCTCAACAAGAAAGTGAGGAATTGAACAAAACCTCAAAACTGTCGTTAGGAAAATTAACATTCCATAAAGGTTACATCAATGACACAGTATGCACATGTGTACGCGACACAGGGTCCTGTCTTATCGGTCTTCGAAAGACCTTAGCTGATCCTAAAGACTACCTAGATGAGTACATCTATTGCAAAACTGTTTCAGGGACAGTAGAGAAATATCCCATGGCATGGGCCAATATAAAATCACCTTTCCTATCAGGCAGAGTAACTTGTGCTTTATTAGACAATCCATGTTGTGATTTATTAATTGGAAATGTATTAAATGTGACAGACTTCACAGAGTCCAAAAGTCACCCACAGGAAAAAGTTATCACCACAACAAATACTACCTTAACTACCCCACTCATCATACAACAACATGATGAACAGACCAAGATACCACACCATACCAACGTGATTACCATCTCAAAACAAGAAGAAACAGAAACTGGTGTGTATCAGCACAAAGAAAAAGGTGCACAAAACAAACAGTTCACAACAGCGAGGAAAGATCACAAATCATCATGGTATATATTATACCTCCTATACTCTCTGTTAACTACACACATAACCAAGTGCACACAGTGGATAGTTATACTTGCACTACTGATTGTAAATACAAAACAAATGTCTTCACAAACAGTTATATTTCTACATCATCATGACACAACACAGATGATATTACTCATGACAAACCAGCAGACTTTGTTACTTATGTCATTACTGTTGAACCAAATTTTGTTACTACCACTCATAATCTCTATGTTAAATCAACTCAGACACATACCTTTGCTGAACAATGTAAAACATCAGTCGGTGAAATTACTGACAAAAATCAACAACAAATTATCCTACATATTTTGGAAAATATACACAAATTGCAAAAGATCATACAAACATGCACGATTACATTTCACAACTATACATGGTGTATTATTATTGTTTCAACTATGGAATGTATACACACATGTACGAGTGCAGGTTTGGAGATAGCACTCAAAATGATCTCAACATGAATTTTGAAAATCCTTTTGGAAGATTTTAACCTTAACCCACTCTATATCCTTAGATCCAGTAACTCCAGACTTGCCTTGTCTGTTATACGACTCCTCCTATCTGACATTCCTAATATCATTCACTATACTGACGACATCTGTGTCCATACAGAGACAACGACGGAACTATAACATTGACACCTGGACAGGACGTTCTACTACTACTACCTAGTATCAGACAGCACTGACTAACAGTGAAGCCTTCAAAGGTGAGCATGGCTTACCAAGAGATATCATTTTTGGGGTACAGAATATCCAATGGCTTTTGTCATGACAGACAACAAAATTGTCTCCAAAATTCTAAAACTGTCACTTCCAACAAATAAGAAACAAGTCCGCAGTTTGTTGGGACTTATTAATTATTATAGAAACTTTATTCCTGATTTTTCAGAACTGACTGAGGTTTTTTCTAACTTACTAACCAAGAATAAACCCGAAAAAGTTGTAAACGATGAATGCCTACGAAATGCATTTGATAAAGTTTTGGCACACTTTTCTGATAAGAATACACCTAATCTCATCCTTAAATTGCCCAACATTCGTTTACCTTTCAGATTGAGAACAGATGCTAGCTCCATTGCGATCGGTGCAGTCCTATTGCAGGAATACAACGGCATCCTGCATCCCGTTTGTTTTCTATCAAGAAAACTAAGACCCCGAGAGCGGGCCTGGTCCATTCCGCAATTAGAGGCATTGTCCTTAGTAGAAAGTGTAACAAAGCTGTCCAGATATCTTCTAGGACGTCACTTTATCATTGAAACTGACAACAGTCCATTAAGGTATATCAATTCCACAGTACCATCAAATAACATGATTGCTCGCTGGTCCTTGAAGCTTCAGAATTTCAGTTTTGAAGTTCGCCATATTCCCGGCAGAATGAATACAATCGCCGACCTTTTGTCCCGTTGTCCGACAGACCCAGTAAGCAATGTCTGAGTGCACTGTGTAATATTACACTCAGCCCAACACAGCCACCAATGAGTGAATTTTTTTCCATTCACCTACTGTGTAAGGTCAATAATCAAAATTGTGATACGGTTTGGAGACCGACATGTATAATATACTTATTTTAATCAAGTCATGTAATGAGTGTAGTATAATTGTGTAGTGTGTGTTAGAATGAGAACGATATTAATTGTATATAGACACCAACAACAGTGTCACAAACGCTTAACCAATTATCAAAAGCGAACTTTACCATTGTGACATTTGTGGGTGATTTTTTTTCACCGTGATATTTTAACATGTGCAAATGTGGACCGAACATTGACTCCTACATCACCTCTACAGCGAATGTGATCCAAATCGTTCGACGTGTGAACACATCGGAAATAAGAACATTCCATCATAATCCGTTGTCATACTATAACATCAGACACGAACTGTGAGAACATTCTACTATCCGTTCCGAAATAAAACCGGATCATTTGTGTTCAGAAAATGTAACATCAACCAAATTTTTCGTTTCGTGTGCATTTCCGGTATAATTTAAAAAGTATAACATAATTAGCAGACTATGTACAAATTTCCAAAAATTTATGACACTTGTAAAATCCTTTCGAATCTATAAAATATAATATACCAATTGGGTACTTATTTATTTTGATTAGTGTAATATTAGAATTATATCTTGATTAATGTATTCATATTACCGACTTTTTCTCGTTAATATGAAGAAACGTCAAGCAATGACGCTAAGAAATTAAATAATTATTGTAATGTATGGAATTTCTTAAATGTCAAAATTACTTCCCTTGCATTTGTGAATTACATCAAGGGCCATAATTTGAAACATATTCATTAATGTGTATTGTATAGATAGACATTTTGTTGCTCAAATAGTTGGCACACCAGGTAGGCGTCCACCAAGCATGTCATAGAGCTGCCAACATTGCAAACCAACATAAGAGCTCCTGACCAAATGAGGGCAGAGTTTAAGTGTTTAATACGACTAATACAAAGCCGTATTTCAGTCTGGCTAGATGGTTGTTGCAAAACAATCATATTATTACTTTTTTTTTCAAATAGCTGGGAGGTAGATGCGTGAAGCTGGTGCTACTGATCTGACTGGGTATTATTGCAATGAAGGTAACCAGGCATCAGGGGAATGAAACCTGAATTGTGTTAAAAATTGTACTTCATTTGTCATGTCAATACAACTTACATTTTTTGTGTATATATTTCTATGCCTTATATGTATTTTCATGCATAACACTGGGAAAAAGTAGTCTCTGACATGAAATTAACACTACCCCAGTATATACATACATCATGAATGAAAGATGGCATCTTTCATTGAAGTACCCGGGGAGAATGTCAGAGCCTAAGTGTGCAGCAACATCGTTACGGCACCCGGCGGACAAGAGTTGTCGGCTGGCGAGATTCTTACCTGACACGCGACCAGCGCTGACGACAGACGCACGCAAAGCCACGTGACCCCACGAGAGGCAGTGGACAGTGTGTGTGTTAATCTCAGACCAAGCTGGGACTGGACATCTGAACGGACGTGTGTGTCGAGAGCAAGGCGTTTGTGTGAATCTCCGTGGTTGTGAGCTGAACGACTGATATCGTGAGCGTCAGACCTATGAGCTGTATTGTGGTTGTGAGTTATATGTTGTACATTGCTGTAACTATTGTTAGGTATTTAATGTGGTAATAAATCCATTGAACTTGTGTTGCTATGTCTTACGTCGAATTACGTTGTACTTGTACTGTCTCACATGTGTTAGCCAACGAGCCTAATAGAAGATCCTGACAATTTATAATCTGTATTTCAGCTAGTGCGTTGTACCTATTTTTCACAGTGACTACGTTTAGTTCTCTTCAATGTGTAAAGTCGACTTCTATAGTGTTTAAACCAGGTGTTTCCAATTATAATATCATTGATATTTACCCATTCTATTAGTTTCTCTCCTCTGTCATTTCTTGTACCTAAACCATATTTCTACACCAGACCCGTCATTTTTCCCTTTCCTACTTTTGCATTAAAATCTCCTAATATTATTTTTATTTCTTGTGATTTAATTTGAGACATCGCAATTTTTACTTCATCGTACAATATGTAAATCTATTGGTTTGCCTTTCGTTTTGACCATAATAACTCTGAAATGCACCAGTAACCATTAATTGAATTGGCTGTATTTTTAAAAATCAAATAGTAGTCCTACTCATTTCTCGTGTGCATCCCCAGAATAAATTATTGTGTGTTTGTTGGTTATAATTTTTCCCGATCCCTTCCATCTCATCTAACTTATGCTTAGACTATTCATTTTCATGATTTCCATTTCTCGTATCATATTGTTCAACTTTGCCAACTCATTTAATGTCCTAACATTCCATGTTCCTATTTTAAATTTATGTTCCATTTAAAATTTATTCGTTATGATTTTGCCATCAGTAGCTGGATGACGGTCTGGTGTCACCTGTGGCTCATGACTTTCCCTACCGGACAAAGATGTCCTAAGACAGCCATTATCATCGTTCACTGCCTCTGATATGTGACTATTCTTGAAATCTTGGGAAGATAATGTGGTGGTTTCCCCTTGACTTCTACATCCAATATGAGGGGGGGGGGGTGTCTTTTACCTCTGCCCATGACAGCTATTTCCGGCAGTCAGGACAAGTGAGTGTCCTGCTCTGCTCAGCTGCAGAGTTGTCCACTTATTCCGGTTGATATTCGGTCCCCAGGGCTGCATTTGGCACATCGTGGATTGTTTCCCATCCTCTACTACTGGGAGATGCACTTGGGATTTTCCTTTTCTACAGTCATGGTCTATGATGGCCAAAACTCTCCAGCACATTTAGAGGACAACAATTAGGTCAACAAATTTACAGAGGAAAAAAACAACAACACGATAACAAGATTAAACCAAGGAAATAACATCCAGTTTCCTCGAAGTCAAATGTCACTTCAAGCGGCGGACTCATACACCTATTTGAAAAGCAATGAAGACAAACATCGGGGAACAAATATAGATATTAAAATAAGAATTCAAAAGGCGAGAGGAGCATATATAGTGCTGGGGAATTTGTGGAAGTCGAAGGAAGTTAAACTTAGCAAACAACTTAGAATTTTAAACTTGACTGTTAAATCAGTACTACTATATGGGTCAGAAACACAGAGAACAACTAAAGGAATTACTAATAAACTACAAACATTCAATAACTGATGCCTGCGCAAAGTCATAGAAATAAAATGGTATGACAGAATCACCAATGTAGAACTCATGAAGAAAACTAAACAATTCCATTGAACCAAGAGATAAGGAAAAGACGCCGCCGCTAGATAGGACATACGCTGAGAAAACCTGAGAACAATATAAATAGACACTCTCACATCTGGAACTCACAAGGCAAACGCAATAGTAGAAGACCTCAAAAAGCACGGAGAAGGGAATTATAGACAAAGATGAACACTATAGTTAGTTAGTTAGTCGAAAGATCATCCTCATTGCACATCGAACCATTCTGTCCATAAGTGCTCGGATCCATTTCCTCAGTAAATCCCACAGCGTGTAGTGGCTCACGACACCAGTTCTGTGTTGGTTCACCACACAGGTCTGTGTGTCATGACTACTATAGGGAGGACATAGAGGGAGCTGCAGTAAATAGCACAAGATAGGACTGCTTGGCGTGGGTTGCACCAAAGGGAAATATGCTGCAGAAGAAGAAAAAGAAGAAAAAGAAGAAGGGCGAGCCCGGTAATATATGGCGTCAATGAGATGTGTTTAATCCACCACCGGTTTGATATAGTGTCAATGAGATGTGTTTAATTCACCATCGGTTTGATATAGTGTCAATGAGATGTGTTTAATTCACCACCAGAGTGCTATAGTGTCAATGAGATTTGTTTAGTGCACCTTCAGTTTGATATAGTGTCAATGAGATGTGATTAATTCACAACCAGATTTATATAGTGTCAGTGAATTAGTCTTTAGTGCACCTCAGTTTGATACAGTGTCAATGAGATGTGTTTGATTCACCCTTCCATCCATCATTTCTCATGTCGGTAAGCGTCGGCGGTCATGCTTTGCCATCTTACTCGATCACCAGAGTCGTTGATCAGGTCTGTGTTTCTGTCTCGACCATGCCACGTGACCAAGCCATCCATGTATTTCCTTCTCGATCTTCCCCTTGTTCTCTTCCCTATGATCTTGCCAGTTGTCACCAAATTCTCCAATTCATTTCTTCCCATAACATACCCAAAAAATGATGACTGTCTACGTCTAATTACTCTAATCAGTTTACAGTCTTCATTTGTTTCTTGAAGGACTTGTTCATTGGTTTTACTGTCAGTCCATGTTTTCTTTCATTTTCCTCAGAAACTACATTTCCACAGCTATCAGATGTTTTTCAGCTTGACTGCTCATTGTCCACGCTTCACATCCATACAAAAGTACAGGTTCTATTAACACTTCAACACTTTTTTTTCTCGTTTCAATTGATATCTTTTTATTGGTCAGTATGTTTTTCATCTTGCAAAAGGCTACTTTCGCAATGACAATTCTTGTTCTAATCTCTTCAAGGCAGATGTTATGACTGTTCCGAGATAACTGTACCAATTAACTTGCTTAACAATATGCCTATTTACTCGTATATCACATTGTGGTATTTCCTTCTTTCCAGTGATGACCATAATACTTGTCTTCTTACAATTCAGTTGTAACCCTGGTTGTTCACTGTGTGCAACAATCACATCTACTAATTGTTGCAGGTCCTTTTCATTGTCTGCAATCAAGACTGTGTCATCTGCATATCTAATGTTAATGATGTACTTCCCCCAATGTTAATTCCTTTCCTTCCATTGTACATCTTCTATATTTCTGAAAATATTTTCACTGTACAGGGAAGAGGGATCTGGAGACATTACACATCCCTGTCTTACACCTCTCTTAATAGGCTGATACTGACCTACATCATTATCAATTCTGATGGCAGCTTGTTGTTTCCAATATGTCTTTTTTTACAAGTCTAAGGTCTTTACCATCAATTTGTAGATCTTCAAGCATTCTTATCATGTCGACAAATCTCACTTTATCGAAAGCCTTTGTGTAGTCAATAAACAAAGATATAGATCTTCGTTTACTTCTATAGAACGTTCATTTACTCTTCTCAATACATGCACAGAATTTAATGTACCATTGCCTTGTACAAACCCACATTGTTCTTCTCCTATTTCGGGTTGTATTTTCTTCCTAACTCTTTGTATGATAGTTATCAGCAAAATCTTCGTGATGTGGCTCATTATACTAATTTTTCGATGTTGATCACATTCCAAGGCTCATGATTTCTTCGGGATTGCAATAAATATAGAATTACATAATTCAGGAGGTGCATCTCAGTATCATATATTGCGATCAGCAATCTGGTGACTTGGTCTATTCCATATTCTTCAAAGGCATTGATCATTTCTATTTTGATGTTATCTGTACCCGGGGTCTTTCCAGTTTTCATACGGTTAAGAGCATTCTGAACTTCCATCTTCAAAATTGATGGTCCTTCATTATTATTCCGATAATCACTTTGTTCTTCTCTTGTATCATCATAAAGGTCTTTCTCATAATCTGTCAACGCATGCAAAATCTGATCATTTTCTAGTAAGAGTTTGCCACCTTTGGTTTTTAGGCAACCCGTTTATGTGAGTGTTCTTTTGTTAGTGATGTCATTAATTCTTTTGAGCGTTAATTTGGTATTCCGTGTGTTGTGTTGGTTTTCAAATTCTTTGCAATTTTCCTCTAGCCATGTTTCTATTGTCTCTTTGCATAGCTTCCTAATTTTCCATTGAATCTCTTCATATCTTCCTAGTTATTTTTGTTATTACTTCTTATTTCCATGAGTTCAAAAATGTCTTCCGTCATCCATTTCTTGCGTCCTATTATCTTTATTTTTGGGATGGTTGTTTCTGCACCTTGACTGACCGATTTCTTTAATATTTCCCATTGGTCGTTAACATCTTGAAATAATATTTCCATATCGGACAATGCATCAAATCTGTTCTTTACCTGTACATTGAATTCATCTTTTATCTCCTCACTATTCAGTGCCCGTAGATCAAATGTTGCGTTTCGTGGTGTATATTTGACATTCTTTAATTTTATATGTGCCATGTACCAACATAGAGTTTACAGTACACGTTACAGTCGACAAGAACATGCTAAAGTAGAGTTAACAATAGAATAATTACAATCACCACGAAAGCGTGTTAGAGTATAAGACATAGAGAATAGTGATGATAATTCAGCAGTGGAACGATGAACACAAGAAAGGGAAACTACTCTAGGTTACGACCTCAAAACATCACGTGACGAGACGGAGGTGACGTTACGAGCATGAAAGGTCAAGATCTCTAGTCAGGCAAAAGGTGCGCGATTGAGAGGTTGTAGAAATGGATTCAGATGTTTGAAACAGCAAGTAAGTTATATTAACACTACCAACAAGTATGTCAAGATATCCTGCGACATGCAGAATACCTGATAAGGTAATTACGATGAATTCAGATCAAACTGAACGCATTTTTGGCTGTCAAGGTTGGTTGTGCATTGTGTTCAAGATGGCCACTCAACAACGTAGGTTGAACATTTGCTAAACATTAACTTTGTAGTTCTGTGAATAAAGTCGCTGCGTTAGAAACGATAGCAGCCAACACATATGACTAAGAAGCATATTTATGACAGTCGTTAATAGTTAAAATGCATTGTCCTTCTACCCTCCTAATTACTGTGAGCATGACGCGACGGCGAACGACTGTATTGCTGTAACATGTGTCAACAATAAACGTGACTGACTTTAGGACGTCAGTGTTGTACTTTTTCTACAGCTACTGCTTAGATTTCTTCGTGCGTGGAGTGTGTCCTGACATCATAACGAGCTAAGAACTGATGATTGGCACTCAAAGGGGCTGGAAAATCACGAAAAAACAACAGAAAAGTGAAGATGACCTTGACGCCATAACTTGTTTGCAAATAAATCAAAATTTGTTCTGCCTGTCAAAGGAACGATGTAACAAGCGCGTCTGCTACCGCAACCCAAATGATTACAACACGTAATGGCACCTTTTGCCGTGACCACGTTCTGTATTGTTAATATTGTCACACTTCGTCCTACAATATTTTGATAGTAAAATGGCAATCATCTGCCTAATTTATCAACACTGGACCGTCTACAAGTGCTATAAGCACCATAGTGTCCATAATAACAAAAGGTTATCTGCAATCAAGAATTAGCAGCAACAGAGTGACGATATTGTCAACAGAGAAGCCACATCGGCTGAGGACTATAATAACTGCCTATATTGAGTGAATAGACTTTAACAAAAAACAGTTATTTTCAAAACTGCGAGGACGTGCTACCTTTCAACATCAAATAGCTCAAAGACACCACATAAGTAGTATGCAGTGAGCATGAACAGCCGATTTTGTGGATCTATGGGCAAAATTTCAAAATTTCATGGAAGCCATCTCAAACCATTTCTGAAGCCAGGAAAAAGTGACCGGACCACTAAGGAGATTCGACAGCGACACCGGATTAAAAAAAATCAGGCCAATAAAATTGTTTGTTGGTGATTGTGTGCAATTTGTCCGGTAGTTTAGAGTTGTTATATTCGCTACGTTCTCCGTGGATTGTTTGTCTGTGTCTTGATTGTTAGTGGGAGGTTTGTAGGGATACTTTTGTGCCTGAATACTGTTTATGCACAAAGGATGTTCCATTCTAACAGTAGCCGAATTAATTGTGATAATTTATTGTAACAATTTGACTTCTGCATAGAACCGTGTGTTGTTTGGTAACCGTGTCTGTCCATCGTCGTGCCTATACGTCTTCAGTGTCTCTTTTTCATGTAGTTAATCACTTGTGTTTGCGTTACATTTAGTTAATATTTCTTATAGGAATTTTTGTTTGTCCTGTTTTGTGAAACATTGTTGACATTGTGACACCACAACAGCGTTACAGCAACAGAAAACAGAGAACACCTCCTGTCTTTTGAGACCCCATCCAACAACATCAGAACTTCATATTACTATACTAGTAATTGGAATTGGACACAAATACAGCAGCTTTTGTATACTTTCACCATCAATCCTTACATACACGTAGACATTCTTTTCTTGTTTAGTTAGTTACAAAATACTGTGTAACCATGTCTACACTTTAAGGATTCATAGCCATGGGCAAAGAATGTGGCTTAGAAGGGCCTGATCTATTGGCATGGGCCGAGAAGAAAGTGAGTGAATTAAAAGCACACCAACACGAAGAGAGAGAGAGAGAGAGAGAGAGAGAGAGAGAGAGAGAGAGAGAGAGAGAGAGAGAGAGAGAGAGAGAGAGAGCAGCTAGAGAAAACAGAGAGGCTCTAGAGAGACAAAAAGAAAAATAACTAGCTCTAGAGAAAAAAATTTGCAGCTGCCAATGCAGCAAAAGAAAGAGAGGTAGCCTTAGAAAGAGATAAACTAGCCTTTGATTGGGAAAAACTGGCAACCGAAAAATGAATAAAAGAAAAAGAGATAGATGGGAATTTAAAGGTAAAAACACTTGAGAAAAAAAAATACCGAAATAGCTTAAGCTAAATTAGCAGCTAAAACCTTGGATCCCATTAAATGGTACGAAGGTCTCATCAGAAACTTTCCTCGCGATTCAATATCAGCATGGAAAACTAACTTTGAGGGTCTAATGAACCATTATAAAGTACCGGCCGAAGAATGGGCAATACTATTCCATAGACATCTTGCCCTCGAACCTTTAAAGGTCGCAGAGGTCATACCAGGGGACCTTCGAACCAACTACAAGTATATTAAATAACGGGTATTGGCACAGTTTTCTCTTGACCAAGCAGATTTGCGTACACAATTTAAGACATTAGCACCGAAGGCTAATTAGACCTTCCAAGATTATGTTTGAGGAGCGGCTAGTAAGTGGCTAGAACGCCATACTGTTTTCCGGGAGACCCGTGTTCGATCCCTCGGTAAGGTGTGGGATTTTTTTTTCTGTCGGGGGCAAAAAGAAAATCTAAACCTGCACAGTTCGCGGCGACTGCACTAGCTAGGCGGCCTTTATTCCTCAGACTCAAATACCGCTCTGCCATACACCGCAAGGTACTATAATGGCAGTAAATGACAGTTTTTGACAGTGACAGTTTTAGATTATGTTTCGGAAGCACAGTCACTGTTCGACAAGTGGCTTAAATCAGCCGATGTAGGCTCATACTTTAACAAATTACGTGACCTCATGCTGATTGACAAATTAAGTTCTTCTGTGCCAGAAGCCATGTCACGTTTTTGGTCGAGGACAAACGTACGTCAGTGCCTGAGATGGAGTCTAACGGTTATTCATATTACAATGGCCACAGATATATTTTTGCTGAAGTGGTTCAACCTAATTTGGTTATAGGGGCGCATGCCAGGTTTTTCAATCAAAGATATAATAGTGGAGCTAGTAGATTATCACAGTATTGTCAACAAACAAGAGGGAGAGAGCCGTACTACATAAAAATATTCCGCAAAAAGACCCATACAGAACAATAAAAGGGTTACATGATGCAATGCCAACATTGCAAATTGCAATATGGGTCGCTTGAGATGTGCGACAAGAATCAGAACTATGACTCGTACGTTAATAATCTAACATCACAGAAAGCAAGCAAATATGCTTACTACAAGAACAACACCAAATGTTATTTACGCAATAGCTACGGGCACGTGGCCAAGGGTTGTAAAATCAGACGGACATAGAAAGAGGCTAGCACAGCATACGTAATCACCAGTAGTGAACCTGACGAATATGAAGACACAAACGCAGTCACTTTAGAGACATTCCCCAACGACATACAGTGTGACGTTAGTAAAGAATTTCACGAAGTCGGTAGCCTTGCGCATGGTCATAGTATACCGATACAGGAAGCTAATGCATTTAACACCCAGAATGGCAAACTCAAGGTAACCAAGCATCCATAACAGGGGTAGACCAAAGACTGGTAATTGGGAAAGACTACACAGGCATAAGTGTTACCTACAGAACATTTGGAGGGACCTTAGAGAAATACAAGATCGCAAAGGTCACAATAAGATGTCCCTATTATGAGGGAAGATTATGCGCTGCAGTACTGCCCAGTACATGCACAGGTTTAATGATTGGTAACATTCTACATGTAAGAGATTGCACACACGAAGAAGCAATCCAGTGGGAAATGAGGTGTGTACCAGCTAATGAGTCACGAGAAGGCAACTTAGAAAGGAAAGAGAAGAAGAAGATAGGCAGGTCACACCACAGGTTATCCCACTGGAAAACACACAATGCCCATTGACAGTAACCAAAGACGTCAGTACACAACAGAAAGACGACATGACATTACTAGCATGTTTTCAACGAGTGAACCTATTATCCAAACAAGGAAAATAGGGTAAGTGGAAGTTCATCATAGATAATTAAATACTTACCAGACACTACAAAAAAGGATCAGTGCTTGTCTCACAAACAGTACCGCCGGTGGAATACCGCAGCAATATTACATATACTATTTTATGTTGTATTATTACATATATATGTTGTTATAATAATAATCATCTAAGATGACATGAAGATTCAGTAGGCATTTTTCTTGTGTTGAAAGATTCATTTTTTTATTCAAAGATATTAGATATAACAAAACAGCACCACCTTAATGAACTGCTTTATTAAAAAACAACAAACACACAGAACATAACAGTGTGAAAACAACCAAAACACAAAACATAACAATGATATCAGAGCACAATCACTGATTCAGAATTGACTGAAAGAGTGAGAGAGCGTGAAAATTGATGTCATAATAATGATGTAAACTCTGCATCACATTTGTGACAAAGATGATGATGCAACAAATTTTAGTTTTCAGATGATATATCTTACTCATTCATACATTTGTTACAGATAATTTGAATTTCTTTTCTAAAACAAGTTGAAAGACTTTACAATATAATATTGTGTTGTAAATAAGACAAGACATATTGACTAAATGTTGGAATTGATTGCCACTACTACATATAGAACATATAAGATTGCAGAAGAGAATGAAAATAAATAAGATAAACATGGAAGAGAGAAAGAGAGACACAACATACAAGTGTCACGTATCCAAACAGTTTATCCAGAGTATAAGAAAAGGAAAAATAAAATTATGAAATACTACATTGCACACGAAGTACCAATAATAATAAATGAAACTCATGAACGGTCAAACAAAAGACAAGTCATCAAGACTTAAGAGACAAGATTGCTCAATCAATCAGATACAGCGAAAAATAATTAAGAACACGCTCAAATGCAAAGGAATCAAAGAAAGATGACATGATGTCATAACCAACAACAAGGTTTATCTATGAGAATGGAAGATAGACAAATTGAGATTGAGAGAAAGAATGTATAATAGAATTGTAGACATTATTAAATTGCATATAGAGTTACAATGTTGCTTTCTACATAAATGTATGTGAAGATGTGTTAACAGTGGTGTACATATTGACATTCATGTACACATTAATATTAGGAAACACATGTTGACATTAATGTACACATTTATATTGGTGTACACATTCACATTAGTGCATACATTGACATTAGTGTATAAGTAGAAAGGATCATATAGAGGGTTATGAAACATGATAATAGAATTTCATATCAAAGGTTCAAAGAATATAGAATAATATAAAAGCTACAGAAAGCCTACAAGTCGAAAATAAAGAAGACTAAAGATAGATACTGAAGCAGCATACCCCACAGGCCAAATAAAATAATCATATAAGAGTAAAACGGTAACCTGCATTGACAAAACGTCAAATACGACATAGAGAAAAGGTCAGAAAAAAAAGTAAGAAATATTCCAAATACAAAAAACATTCACAATAGAGAGGGTAATGATACCCCCTAAACACACATGCACCTTCATTCGGAGCGTAATAGCATGGATAGGGATGAAGATGCTCATGCTTAAGCATGAATGAGGAACTGCATGAGGATGCATATGGGGCATTTTGAAACTCATAGCAATGTTACGCTCAAGTACTCTGAAACAAAGGAGTCTAGAGGTACACGCCGTCCAAGTAGAGACTAGGAAGCGCGTGTCCGTCATATATAATATATTTCTTTTAATTTATGTTATGTGTTTACTTGAATATCATTGAATATTATGAGAATGTAAGAGACGTATGAAGGAATTGAAAAAGAGTTAAACATAATAGGATCACGAAGAATCAATGTTGTTACATGTCAAAGGTAAACACACCGAACAGACTATCAAAATGGTTGCACCATTTTGAAAAAAAAGGTGGGTAGGGGGTGGACACACTGCCATGTACCAACATAGAGTTTACGGTACAAGTTACAGTCGACAAGAAAAGGCTAGTGTATAGATAACCTTAGAATAGTTACAATCACCACGAAAGCGTGTTAGAGTATAAGACACGGAGAATAGTGATGGTAATTCAGTAGTGGAACGATGAACACAAAACAGGGAAACCATCCGAGGTTACGACCTCAAAACATCACGTGACAAGACGGAGGTGACGTCACGAGCAAGAAAGGTCGAGATCTTTAGTCAGGCAAAAGGTGTGCGATTGAGAGGTTGTAGAAATGGATTCAGATGTTTGAAACAGAAAGTAAGTTATATTAACACTACCAACAAGTATGTCAAGATGTCTTGCCACATGCCCGAATAATTCATCAAGTGATTACGATGAATTTAGATCAGACTGAACGTATTTTCGGCTGTCAAGCTTGGTTGTGCATTGCACCCAAGATGGCCAGTCAACAACGGAAGTTGAACATTAGCTAAACATTAACTTTGTAGTTCTGTGAATAAAGTCGCTGCGCTAGAAATGATAGCAGCCAACGCCTATGACTAAGAATAATATTTATGACAGTCGTCACGTAATTAAAATAAACGTTCGTCTACCCTCCTACCTACTGTGAGCATGACGCGATGGTGAACGACTATTGCTGTAATATTTATCAACAATAAAGGTGATTGACTCTAGGACGTGTACTATTTCTACAGCTACTGCTTAGATGTTTTCGTGGACTGTGTGTCACATCACCATAAGGAGCCAAGAACAGATGATTGGCAATATGTAAATTGCTTAAGATTAATCTATGGTCGCTGTAGCAGTCTGCGCTTGGTATAGGTTCTGCGACTTTTAAGGCATTTCGAAATCTTCTGTTGATGAGAATGTAATCAATCTGATTTTTGATCTTGTGATCAGGACTCCCCCATGTCCATAATCTCCTTGGGTGCTGTTTATACCAGGTGTTTCCAATAATCACATCATGCTCTTTTGCCCACTGTACAAGTCTGCAACCACTTTCATTCTGTTCCCCTAGTCCATACTTGCCTACTATGCATCAGTTCTGTTGATTTCCAGCTTTGGCATTCCAGTCATCCATTGTGACATTTACTTCAGAATTCTTGCATTTCTTGAAGGCTTTCTCTAAATCATTATAAAATTCATCAATACTGTCATCACAACTATCTGCTGTTGGTGCATAAACTTGTATGACGTTGACATCAAAAGGTCTTCCACTGAGCTTCACCAGTAACACTCTGTATGATACAGTCCAATATCTTTTGATCTCTCTGTATCCATTATAATTGATACCCCTCGCTATTGTTTCTCTCCACCATAATATATTATTCTATATCCCTCAGATGTTATAATGCCCATTCCTGTCCATCTGGTCTCACATATACCTAACAGGTTAATATTTAGTCTTCTCATTTCATTCTTAATGTTATCAAATTTTCTATTGTTATAATGCCCATTCCTGTCCATCTGGTCTCACATATACCTAACAGGTTAATATTTAGTCTTCTCATTTCATTCTTAATGTTATCAAATTTTCCACCCCAACTCATAGTTCTTATATTCCAAGTTCCTACTTTCAATGTAGATACTGTATTGCACTCAGTCGCCTGCTGACGGTCTGGAGTCACTGGTGCACATGACTACCCCTACTGGGCGAGGCTGCTCTTATGGAGCACCCATGTTCACCGTTTCTCTGATTGGCGATGAGTTTGCAATACATGATATTCTTGGCATCTGTAAAGAAGGTAGTTTGCCATTGCTTTCCTTCCTAGCAGTGACCATACTGGTCGATGACCGTAGTCATTGTCTCTTTCCCCCCCCCCCCCCCCCCCCCCCCCCAAAAAAAAAAGAGATCCTCTGCCTGCCGTCGTGAAGCTGGAGACCATAACCTACAACTATCTGTTGGCTGCACTTCAACTTCATCCACCACCTGCATCAATGGCTTCACGTAACCCCGGGGGGCTAAACGGCTACTCCACCTTGCCCAAGGGTGTCCCATTAACTCAACACCCGTTTGATATAGCGTCAATGAGATGTGTTTAGTGCACCTTCAATTGAATATAGTGTCAAATAGATGTGTTTAATCCACCAATGGGTTGATATAGTGTCAATGAGATGTGTTTAATTCACCACCAGTTTGATATAGTGTCAATGAGATGTGTTAAATTCACCACCAGTTTGATATAGTGTCAACGAGATGTGTTTAATTCACCACCAGTTTGATATAGTGTCAACGAGATGTGTTTAATTCACCTCCAGTTTGATATAGTGTCAACGAGATGTGTTTAATTCACCACCAGTTTGATATAGTGTCAACGAGATGTGTTTAATTCACCACCAGTTTGATATAGTGTCAACGAGATGTGTTTAATTCACAACCAGTTTGATATAGTGCCAAGGAGAAGTGTTTAATTCACCACCAGTTTGATATAGTGTCAACGAGATGTGTTTAATTCACCACCAGTTTGATATAGTGTCAACGAGATGTGTTTAATTCACCACCAGTTTGATATAGTGTCAAGGAGAAGTGTTTAATTCACCACCAGTTTGATATAGTGTCAACGAGATGTGTTTAGTGCACTTTCAGGTTGATATAGTGTCAATGAGATGTGTTTAGTGCAGTTTCAGTTTGATATAGTGTCAATGAGATGTGTTTAATCCACCGTCGTGTTGACATCAATGAGATGTGTTGAATTCACCACCATCTTGATATAGTGTCAATGAGATGTGTTTAAATCACCACCAGTTTAATATTGTGTCGATGAGATGTGTGTAGTGCACCTCCAGTTCGATATAGTGTCAATTATATGTGTTTAATTCACCACCAGTTTGATATAGTGTCAATGAGTTGGTGTGTTTAAGTCACAAATATCGTAATGTGTCTTCAGCTGTTGTGTTTAATTCACCATTAGTAATATATAGTGTTACTGTTGTCACCACCACCATGATCATCGTCATCATCATCATCATCATCATCATCATCATCATCATCATCATCATCATCATCATCATCATCATCATCATCATCATCATCATCATCATCATCATCATCATCATCATCATCATCATCATCATCATCATCATCATCATCATCATCATCATCATCATCATCATCATCATCGTCGTGACCGCCATTTTTCACGTCTGCCGTCAAGCTTCGTGGAGAGGAATAGTTGACGCTCCAGGGCCCGATGGATGTTACTGGATAGTGTCCTTCTGTGTGATTGTACAATGTCTCTGATGCCGTCAATCCACTTTCTTCTCGGGTGTCCTCTTGCTCTCGTATCAGATCTGTACTGGTGTAACGTCAGTGCTGGTAACTGATGGTGTTGCATTCTAACCAAAATGGCCGAACCATTTGATCTTTTGCCTTTTTATGTATGTATGGCTCGGAGTGTTGATGCCACTGTCTGTCTTATAACATTATAATTTCTTACTTGGTTTCAGATAGTTAAGTTGGCAGCTCTTCTCAAGCATCTCATCTAATAGGTGTTAATTTAGCTTAAGTATAATTTGGATAATGTCCCAGTTTGACATTGGGTCTATAGGGTTGGTGTGAATACGCTATTTAGTATCTGTCGTTTTCAGAACATAGAAATATTTGGATGTTTCAGTATGCGTGATGGTTTATATATAAACGCTTTTGCATGTGTTCTTGTCATTGTGTGTTTATACTCCACCAGTCAGGTCTTAGTTAGGTATGAAATATCGGTTGTGAATAAACACATCTCTGTGACACTATATCAGATTAGCGGCGAATTAAAAATAGCAAATCATTGACACTATAACCACCTCACACGCTGACACCTTGCCGTCCTGACAGGCCATAGTTTGTTACATTGTGCTACAAAACATAAGGCAATATAACCACAACCTATGGAGGCAGGGCCAGGGATGGATTTATACCTCTTCATAGCACAAAGCCTAGGCTGAACTGTAAAAACTGCAGCGCCATCGGTGATCATGGTCATCAGAAAAACGGAAATCAGGAGACAACAGCTCGTGTTGAAAGTCTTTAATAGCACCGAGCAAAACATGTATCTGAACTGCTTCAACACCGAAGGATAATGTATCTCAAAATGTCACCTCTCATTGGTATAGAAGGATGATATATCGCAAATGTTACCTCTCACTGGGAGAGAAAAATGATATATCGCCATACTAGAGTCATCATGTTATTTGTTTTGTTTTTTGGTTAGTTAGTTCCATATCCTTTGCAGGACGTAGCAGCCAACTCCAGCATTTTTGACTGTTTGTGATTCCTGGCCAAAGCAACGTACCGTAGTTTGCCATAGCTTTCTGAACGACCGGTACTCATACCAATGTATGGAAACCAACGGAAGACGATCTGCTTCCAAATCGCCCGCAGCTGTGTTTCGAACGCAGTATGCAGCATTATGTTGTTTGTCCATCAAGAATGATGATGACCATTCATTTCATCCAGTGGGGTTGAAGGTGTGGAGCCGTGGGTTCTAAGATGGCTGATAAGGCCTATTTTGGCTCGAAATGTTCTTTGACAATGTGGACAAAGAATGCTTGCCGTCTCTGGAGGAGGAATTCCTGCAGTGGTTTTTCTGTCCTGCCTTTTCTTCACAGCTCTTGCAGTCCTGGTTGCCTCACATATGACTGCACATTTGCGCAATGATGCACGCCACGAATTTCGGTCTCTGGCTGCAGCCTCCCAGGTGTCATGATGAATTCCAAAAGCATTCAGTGAAATTTTCAGAGTGTCTTTAAAACGTTTCCTCTGGCCACCTTGGGAGCGTTTACCACAACGCAGTTCGCTGTAAAAAATTCGTTTAGGGAGCCTGTGATCTGGCATGCGAGTCAAGTGACCAGCCCAGCGAATCTGATTCTTCATCAGTAGAGTGTGAATACTGGGCATGGATGCTCTTTCTAGGACTTCAGTGTCTGGAATCTTGTCTTGCCATTTAATCTTCAGTAGCTTCCTTAGGCAGACTGTGTGGAAGTGGTTTAATTTCCTAGCGTGTCGCTGATAAACAGTCCAGGTTTCACAAGCATATAGCAGTGTGGATAATACAACTGCTTTGTAGACTTTTAGCTTTGTTTGCAGGCTTATTCCAGTTCTGTCCCATACATTCTTGTACAGTCTGCCAAAGGCTGCACTGGCCTTGGAGATTCTTGCATTCACTTCGTCATCGATTGTGGCAGCTTGTGACAGGGTGCTGCCAAGATAGGTAAATTTGTCCACAACACTTAGTCTATGATCATTCACTTTGATATTCGGCACAGTGTGATTATTCCCTGGAGCTGGCTGGTACATAACTACAGTCTTCTCCAAGTTGATATTGAGCCCAAAGTTGGCACAGGCATGTGAGAAAGCTGAAACATTATGTTGCATGTCCGCCTCTGAGTTGGCGTATAGAGCGCAATCATCAGCAAACAGGAGCTCTCTGACAGTGCCGCTGTTAATTTTGGTTTTAGCTTTCAGCCTTCTGAGATTGAATAACTTTCCATCCATACGGTAGTTGATGTCTATTCCAATGTCGTCGTTCTCGAAGGCATTCATCAACATGGCTGAAAACATGAGGCTGAACAGTGTTGGTGCCAGGACACATCCTTGCTTCACTCCATTGGTGACAGGAAAGGGTTCAGACAGCTCACCATTTTCCTGTACTCTTGCCTGCATGCCGTCATGAAATAGCCGCACTATTTGGACAAACTTTCGTGGACAGCCATATTTTGCCATAATCTTCCACAGTCCTTCTCTGCTGACTGTATCAAAAGCCTTGGTAAGGTCAATGAAAGTGGAGAACATTTCGCAGTTCTGTTCCTGACATTTCTCTTGCAGCTGCCTTGCAGCGAAAATCATGTCAACAGTTCCACGTTCTTTTCTGAAGCCACATTGACTCTCAGGAAGAAGACCTTGATCGAGATGGGCTGTGAGGCGATTGAGAAGAATTCTGGCGAGTATCTTCCCTGCAATTGAAAGCAAGGAGATGCCTCGGTGGTTGTCACAGGATTGGCGGTTTCCTTTACGTTTGTAAAGGTGGACTATTGACGCGTCCTTAAAATCTTGTGGCATGGTCTCGTTCATCCATATGTTTGTGAAGACTTGGTGAAGCTGCTCTGTTAGGACCGGCCCACCTGCCTTGTATATCTCTGCTGGGATGGAGTCAGGACCAGGTGCCTTGCTGCTGGAGAGTTGCTGGATGGCTTTGTTTATTTCCACTATGGTTGGCAGGTCATCAAGAGTCTCATTGGTGGGAACTTGAGGAAGGCAATTGATGGTTTCATCATCGAAGAAGGAAGTTGCATTTAAGATTTTGCTGAAATGCTCTGCCCAGCGTTGGAGGATTTCTTTCTTATCGGTGACCAATGTTCCCCCGTCTGCACTGAGGAGGGGAACTATGCCTGGTGATGAAGGACCATAGACCGCTTTCAGTGAGTCGTAGAAGTTTTTCATATCGTGTCTGTCAGCAAAGCCCTGAATTTCATCAGCTTTGCTGCTCAGCCAGGAGTCCCGCATGTGCCGAAGTTTCTGCTGCACTACTCTCTGAATGTTCTTGAAAGCATCTTTTTTTGATGTTGACTTTGGGTCATTCAAATGTGCCTTGAGGAGAAGATGTTTCTCGGCCAGCAATTGGTTGATGTCTTCGGAATTTTCATCAAACCAGTCTTTATGCTTTCGGGGGGCTGGACCCAGGATTTCCATAGCAGTGTTGTAAATCGTGTCCTTTAGGGCTCTCCATTCTGTTTCTGTATCCTGTTTAGCTTCAGCATTGGGCTTGAGGCGGTCTTCCAGCATATTTTCAAACGACTGCTGCATTTTCTTGCTGTTTAGGCGGGTGACATTTAGCTTTGTTTGCATTTTCGCCCCTTGAGGACGCCGTGGTGGCCTGATGTGGATGTTCATTCTCGAGACAATGAGACGATGGTCTGTCCAACATTCGGCACCACACATGGATTTTGTCACTCGAACGTCTTGTCTGTCACTCCTCCTGACGATGACATAGTCAATGAGGTGCCAGTGTTTCGAGCGAGGGTGCATCCACGATGTCCTATTTCTCATGGGGAGACGGAAAATTGTGTTCGTAATCAGGAGATCATGTTCGGCACATGTCTGAAGGAGTCGGAGTCCATTGCTGTTACAATTTCCGACTCCATGCTTTCCAATAATGCCACTCCAAGAGGTGGTGTCCGTGCCTACTCTGGCATTGAAATCCCCAAGGAGTATAAGTTTGTCTCCTTTGGGAACAGATGTTAATACATTGTGCAGGTCCTCATAGAACTTATTCTTGACATCATCTTCATTGGTCATAGTTGGTGCGTAGACACTCACAATGGTTGCGTGCTTCCTTCCATTCAGCAGAGGCAACTTCATGGTCATGAGCCTGTCGTTTACAGCCTTTGGAAATCCAGCTAATTTGCCGACCAGGGCCGACTTAATGGCAAATCCCACACCGGATTGGCGTCTTTCCTCGCTTTTCCTTCCACTCCAGAAAAATGTGTAGCCGGCACCAATTTCACAGATTTGGCCTTCTTCTGCAAGTCGTGTCTCGCTCAAGGCTGCAATGTCGATGTTGTACCTGCCCAGCTCTCTCCCAATCAGTGCTGTTCGTCTCTCTGGACCCGACGCGCCGTCTCTGTCAAGTAGGGTGCGTACATTCCAAGTTCCAATTGTTAAGGGAATATGGTTTACTCTTTTAGCTTTGCTTGTTTTATCTTTCTTT
Organism: Cepaea nemoralis; assembly: GCA_014155875.1. Taxonomy (NCBI): domain Eukaryota; kingdom Metazoa; phylum Mollusca; class Gastropoda; order Stylommatophora; family Helicidae; genus Cepaea; species Cepaea nemoralis. The sequence goes on from JACEFZ010000601.1 coordinate 443,076, forward strand.
GTATGTCGACCGCAGTTTAGGGTACCCACCAACCGCGGCTAGCTGGTTAGGTAGTGATGAAGCAGACAATGTTTAGGGCACCTTTTCTAGCCCCTTCCTCATGCTATGGAGGTGAGCAGTGTGTTCCTATAGAGGGCTGCTCAGTCGCTCAGGGGGCTGCCGAATCCCACTGCTGCTCCGGTCAGTAGAAGACGACCATATGGCCTGAGCCGCCTGTGTGCAGGTCTGCGACTACGGCTGCCAGCGTACCCACGCCTGCCGCTTTGCCGCTCGCCCATCGCCACAGGGCTTGAAGGTGATATGTGACGTTGGATGAAGAATGACTTGCGCGATGACTTGGATTAAAGTGAGGAAGAGTTGCGCAATTCGTCGACCTCACTCTCTCAGCCTGAGTCCATCTGAGTCCAGTGGCAAGACAAGTCGAGACGATTGGAGACGAATACAGGTGCAGTGGATGACCAGGGCGCTCTACGTGCCTTGCCGTGCTCATTACGTTCCACAACGCTTTGCAGGTAAACGCCGTCTTGCCCGTTGAATCATGAATGATTTCTTCCGCGCAGTCTGCCGAATCCTGTCTTCACATGCTGGGTAGGCATACCCTAGTTTACCTCTTGGTTTGACACCAAATCGGATACCCATGCCTGGTTTAGCCAGCCTCTCACAGCTGTTGCCCGGGGGATGGCCGCTGTCGCATGCTGACAGCTACTAGGAGCCACAGGCACGAGCTGGGTGTCAGACTTGGACCAGTGGGGGATGGGTTAACGGAGAAAGCTGCTAACCTCTCGGCCAGGGAGCCAGCTATACATACCACTGGAGATCGCAATTTGTGGAGAGGCATGACAGCACACGCCAGTTGGCAAAGCACTTGATGATGAATATTATACCACTGAATGAACTCATCATCATGATGTGCTATGCCGATAGACGTGTGCGGTCATGTTTCGCAAACTCACACGATCACCAGAATCATGGATCAGTTCTGTGATTTTGTCTTGACTATGCCTCGCGGCAAAGCCATCCAGATATTTACTTCACTGCCTTCTCTTTGTTCTTTTCCCCTCAGTTTTGCCAGTTGTCACCAAGTTCTCTAATTTATTTCTTCTGATAACGTGTCCAAAAATGTTCAATGTCTACTCTAATTTCTTTAACCAGTTTACGGTTTTCGTTTGTTTCTTGTAGGACTTGCTCGATTGGATTTTCTGTCTGTCCGTGGTGTTCTTTATATGTTCCTCAGAAACATTAGATATTTTTCAGCTTGTCTGCTTATTGTCCACGCTTCACATTCATACAAAAGTACAGGTTTTTTGTAACACTTCAACACTCTTTTTCTCGCTGCAATTGACATCGCTGTATTGGTCAGTATGTTTTCCGTCCTGTACAAGACTACCTTTGCCATAGCGATTCTGTTTCTAATCTCTATAAGTCACCCCTTCCCCCCCCCCCCCCCCACCTCCATGCCAATAAGATGTTATGACTGTTCCGAGATAGCTGTACCGATTCACTTATTTAAGAATATTCTCATTTACCTGTATATTACATTGTGGTATTTTGTTCTTCCTAGTGACGACCATAATCATAGTCTTCTTACAATTTACTTCTAAACCTAGTTGTTCACCGTGTACAACAACCGCAACAACTAGATGTTGCAGATCCACTGAATGATTTAGGACAGTTTTATTTTCTCTCACTGAACAATATTTAAACTATACATTATTCTCTAGCATCAACACATTTTAGTCTTGGTTGACAAGACATATTAATGACTATTTGATTGTGTTGTTGAACCGACTGAAAGTTATCCCAAAGAGCACATCGAAAGTCTGCCTGTAGTTGGAGCTCATGCTGTAGTAGAGAAAGATGTTGACGCTGGAGTTGACAGACTGAAACACGAAGGCTACTGACCACATGGCCATCCCTAGATTAATGTATCTGTTCCCGATATTTAACTCCGGTTCTAGAAAAGTCGCCATTCCTATGACAGAACCAGGGGTATAGCAGACGATTAGAACGGCGGCAATTATGGCCACCATCTTTGTCGTCTTCTTGTCACGGGTGGACATGATTCCATTTCGATCTTTGCTCGCTTGTTGACGCCATTTTGAACTTTGCTGGAATTTTACCACCAGAATAATGGTCCAAACTATTACACCAACAAAAGATAATATACCCGTAATGGCACTCATGAAACACACAAGTCCATTAACCGCATCTCTGTTACTTGTAAAAGCAATGGCTAAAAGAGTTGCGTTTCTTTCAGGGAAAAATTTAAAGTCGAGGTATGACGTGGCATACTCGGGAACCAGCGTAAGAATATTTATGATGCAAATAAGACAGATCACAACAGTGGCTCGCCTGGGCGTAATGATTTGTTTCACTTTCAGGGGCGTTATTATAGAGAGACATCTTTCTGCGGTGATAAATATAGTGATGTAACTGGTGATACGTCCACAAATGACGTGTGGCCAGGCTGCAGCTATGTACACGAATTCTTCGGGGACATAAGGAACTCCTAGAGTATTTACGAGTGGGTTCAGGCACATAGACACCCAAAGCAATGTGATAAGACAGCAAAGATCGGAGATAGCCATACTAAAGAAGCTAATGTTTACAGTACTTGTAAAACCTTGCCTGAAGAAGATAATGATGTTAATAACATTGGCGACCACGCCAAACAGTCCAATGCTGTTGCATAGTAACACGAAGTTGACAATCTCAAAAATATGGAAGTGATAACAACTTAATATGTCCGGACCTGGATTACAACCAAGAGCTTGTTGCGCACGATCACCAGCTGGGTTAACACCATATTGAGGGTTCATTTTAATACGTTCTTTATTACAATATGAAGTAATAAATAGGAGATTGGCGTGACTGAGATATTTAACGCCGCAACACTTTCTCTTCAGAAATCTGCGAAATCAAAAAGTTAGTTAGCTAACAGTGACACAGATGAAAAGAGAAACTAAACCCGCACACTGAACCACCACAGTTATAACGAACGCTACAACAGCAGGTTGAACGAGGTGGAAAATTTTGATTTCTTCTACATGTCGGAACGGATCGAACCCTTCTGATCGCGGAGTAGTGGGTTCGTTCAGTTGCACTTAAATATTGACTCCACGTCCTTGACTTAGGGAAGCAAATACCAAGTATCTGATTAGTCTGAGAGGGTTGGCCTGATGGCGAGGGACACTGGTATTAGGAAAAGCTGACACTCAGACAAAGTCAGTCCACTGCACTCACTGGTGGTAATAACTACTTTAGTAGTGGCACGCTTGTGGACTACGCCTGAGTTCAAAGCAAGCGAACACAAACAATAAAGTAACGAATAATGTCGGAAACATTTATTATGTCGAATCCACAGGCTACATTAAAGTAGCAAATAATGTTAAACAATAAAGTAACGAATACTGAGGAAATATTTATTATGTCAAATCCACAGGCTACATTAAAGTAGCAAATAATGTTAAACAAGAACAATAGATCTTGAGATAAGTTGTTGTTGTTTTCCACTTATGACGTGTGCTGTTGGGCGTCGTGGGCAGGAGTAATTGAAGATAATTACTTGAATTAATTGCGCGGGATTTCTTTCGTTGTTTTGTTGTGTATCTAGTGTAGTATTTTCTTGGTCAGTGGCAGTGTGTGGAAGTCTCTCTGGAATCGGGCGGAGAGTGCAGCTGAGAAGACGGACTAGCCATACCTTGAAGGACGGGCTTGTACGCGAGTGTGTAGATGGTGTGGATGGTAGGTACTCAAAACGTAGAGAAAAAGCCATGCGGACTTTAAAAAAAATTACTACTGGAATAATCAGCATGGTAACTCTTCCGAGGCGTTTGCAAAAAGAGATGAAGCACGTCAGGGGATACCCTGAGTGCAGTAATGCCGATTTTGAAATTTAGTATGTGGCATATTAGTATTCCCCTCGTCAAGCTCGCCTTTGCACGTTTATTTCTTGCAGATATCGTGTAACCCTGTAAAAGAAAACTAGTTAGCCAACACTGAACTAGTGTCGTCAGCAGCTAAACTCCTTGGGAGATACAGACGAGAGGATCCGAGGTCCTATGGGCTTAATGGTATCGTGTGTAATGAGGGTAATCTGTCGACCAACTAATCTGTTATCTATATTTCTGTAAACGTGTGTAACTCTTCTCCTTGCGAGTTTCATAGCGATTGCCGATGTTAAAATGACATGTAAATCCATGTAACTCGAACGAACTAACGAATGAACGAACTTTATTCTAATTCACACTCTTATCTACATTAATTCTATAACTACTGTTTATGTTCAGATAACATCTACACTCACACGACTCTTCTGTGCTTGAGTTCCATAGCGGTTGCCAATGTTCAAATAACTGAAATGGAGTTTACTTATAGTAAACTCTTGACAAAGCATAAGCAACACAAAGTGGAACATAATATGAATCACGTCTCATGGCGAGGGATACTGGCAATAGGGGAAGCTAATCCACACGCACATATCAATCCAGTGCACTAGAAGAAGTAGCACTTGTATGGACTACGCTTGAGTTCAAAGCGCAAAAGAAGACAAACATAAAAACAATCACGCATGGTTCCTTGCACGTTAAACAATTTCTTGGTGACGCTAGACGCAACGCCCAGTTTGTCGGTTGTGTTTTGTTATGTTGTCAGATCGAATTTTATGTTATTTTGTGACGATCGATTGTTATGTTATGTTATTACAATTACTTCTTATGTTATCTTATCACTATCGATTATTAAGTTATGTTATAAACACAATAAATTCTTATGTTATGTTATTACTATGGATTCTTAAGTTACGTTATCACTATCGATTCTTAAGTTGTTATCATGATATAATCTTTAACTTGTGTTATAAACACAATCGATTATTATGTTATGGTGTCACGATGGAATGTTATGTTATAGTATCACGATTTATTGTTATGTTACATTATCACGATATACTGTTACATGATATTATCACGATCGTCATCCCAACACATTAATTATATCACTGGGTTTAAATATGGCCACATGATTTCAGATTCCGAGACATCGGTAATGCTCTTCCTTGTTCGGATCTGGTAGTATGTTTATATTTTGTGGTTGTTTGGTCCACCATATTCTATGCTCGGATCTGGTAGTATGTTTATATTTTGTGGTTGTTTGGTCCACCATATTCTATGTTCGGATCTGGTAGTATGTTTATATTTTGTGGTTGTTTGGTCCACCATATTCTATGTACGGATCTAGTAGTATATTTATATTTTGTGGTTGTTTGGTCCACCATATTCTATGTTCGGATCTGGTAGTATGTTTATATTTTGTGGTTGTTTGGTCCACCATATTCTATGTTCGGATCTGGTAGTATGTTTATATTTTGTGGTTGTTTGGTCCACCATATTCTATGTTCGGATCTGGTAGTATGTTTATATTTTGTGGTTGTTTGGTCCACCATATTCTATGTACGGATCTTGTAGAATGCCTGTATGTTCTTGTTGTTTGGTTCACCATATTCTATGTACGGATCTTGTAGAATGCCTGTATGTTCTTGTTGTTTGGTTCACCATATTCTATGTACGGATCTTGTAGAATGCCTGTATGTTCTTGTTGTTTGGTTCACCATATTCTATGTACGGATCTTGTAGAATGCCTGTATGTTTCTTGTTGTTTGGTTCACCATATTCTATGTACGGATCTTGTAGAATGCCTGTATGTTCTTGTTGTTTGGTTCACCATATTCTATGTACGGATCTTGTAGAATGCCTGTATGTTCTTGTTGTTTGGTTCACCATATTCTATGTACGGATCTTGTAGAATGCCTGTATGTTCTTGTTGTTTGGTTCACCATATTCTATGTACGGATCTTGTAGAATGCCTGTATGTTCTTGTTGTTTGGTTCACCATATTCTATGTACGGATCTTGTAGAATGCCTGTATGTTCTTGTTGTTTGGTTCACCATATTCTATGTACGGATCTTGTAGAATGCCTGTATGTTCTTGTTGTTTGGTTCACCATATTCTATGTACGGATCTTGTAGAATGCCTGTATGTTCTTGTTGTTTGGTTCACCATATTCTATGTACGGATCTTGTAGAATGACTGTATGTTCTTGTTGTTTGGTCCACCATATTCTATGTACGGATCTTGTAGAATGCCTGTATGTTCTTGTTGTTTGGTTCACCATATTCTATGTACGGATCTGGTAGAATGACTGTATGTTCTTGTTGTTTGGTCCACCATATTCTATGTACGGATCTTGTAGAATGCCTGTATGTTCTTGTTGTTTGGTTCACCATATTCTATGTACGGATCTGGTAGAATGACTGTATGTTCTTGTTGTTTGGTTCACCATATTCTATGTACGGATCTTGTAGAATGCCTGTATGTTCTTGTTGTTTGGTTCACCATATTCTATGTACGGATCTGGTAGAATGACTGTATGTTCTTGTTGTTTGGTTCACCATATTCTATGTACGGATCTGGTAGAATGACTGTATGTTCTTGTTGTTTGGTTCACCATATTCTATGTACGGATCTGGTAGAATGACTGTATGTTCTTGTTGTTTGGTTCACCATATTCTATGTACGGATCTGGTAGAATGACTGTATGTTCTTGTTGTTTGGTTCACCATATTCTATGTACGGATCTGGTAGAATGACTGTATGTTCTTGTTGTTTGGTTCACCATATTCTATGTACGGATCTGGTAGAATGACTGTATGTTCTTGTTGTTTGGTTCACCATATTCTATGTACGGATCTGGTAGAATGACTGTATGTTCTTGTTGTTTGGTTCACCATATTCTATGTACGGATCTGGTAGAATGACTGTATGTTCTTGTTGTTTGGTTCACCATATTCTATGTACGGATCTGGTAGAATGACTGTATGTTCTTGTTGTTTGGTCCACCATATTCTATGTACGGATCTGGTAGAAT
>JACEFZ010000601.1:452500-475000 GCA_014155875.1 Cepaea nemoralis
TCGGTCGTCAGAAGACCTAGGATATTTACATTATATGTCTATTGTAAAGGGGTCAACTGTTTATTATAACGGTGGTTACTATTATCTGTAGTTAATGGGATGTAAATACTATCATCATACCGGTTACAACTCTTCAAAGGAAAACCTTAAAAAGTAAAGATGGCCGATGGTTTTAGTGGGTATGACTTTGTGATATTCATTGTTAAGGGGTGGGGTGAGTGGATGAGTAATTAGATAAACGCTTCTGAACACTATCATCGGGTTCGAATCCCAGTGGGGCGGTCTAGTGGTAGAATAATATTTGGTTACTTAGTTGTGATTTCGAGCTCTGGTGTTATTAACCCGGCTATGTTTAGAATAGGAGAGGTGGTGTGCTGGTTGCGGAGTATGTTTAGGTGGTACCCCAGACACTGTGGAAGTGACAGGTTCGAATCTCGGTACTTTGTCGTTGGTAAAATTGCCAGTCATCAACATGTGGGTGTCTAGTTGATCATAAGGTGTAGGGTCGCTTTGTCCGGTCTTGTCGCCGCGGCCACAAGTCCCACCGGTGATGAAAAACACAGGCAGCAGATTTCACCGTTGTACCTACGAGTTACAAAATATAACCTAACTTAAAAATCAAAATATGATATACCAATACCATAACAGGTGTTACAAAAAATCAATACGCATCTTCATAACGGCTAATCCATGGGATTATCATCCTCGTAATGACCAAGTCAGGTTAATAATATTCCTGATATCTCCGCCATTGCAAATAGTTCGCGCTATTAATAAAGGTTCATATAAAGGTTGGTAGGGGATTAAGAGATTAACACCTATTGTCGGGACATCCACAAAAAATCAATAGCACTACTCTCGATTTTTCTCATATTTGCCGGATGGGGCTTATGGGTTAGATGTATGTGTCCTTATTCAGTTAAAACAGGTGGTATGAGTAGGAGATATCACAAACAGTATCAGCATGTGCCACTCTGATCTTAAATATCAGTAGTTCGTTATTCTTGTGACATTGAAAACGCTTGAGGTTTGAAGAAGAATGGTGTGCTATGTTATTGGGAGGTTTATATAGATTGATCAATATGCGAAGTTGATAAGGTTACCTCTTTCAGTGCATCGTAGCTGTGTTGTGAATTGTCGCCTAATACATCCGGGTGTGAAAATAATCAAACATATCTCATATCAACTCAGTAGGCATGCCTCTATATAGCGGCACTGCGAACTGGGCTAGAGTCTACTTTAGGAAAGTATCGTATGTATCTGTGTATGCGCATTTACCACTGGTTATAGATGTGTGCAGTATTATTGGAAAGCGGCTGTTATGTATACATTATCAGAGTATGTTGCCTTACAGAGCTGGTAACTTGTCTATGTGTCTGCTACGTTGTATGTTTTGTCATGTTGCCTTGTAGTATTTGGAGGGAATTTCAGGTGGGTGTCTAGTGAATTGTTTTAAAAACGATGTCTCAGAATCCACAACGCCACTGGCATTAGAGGCATTTCAACTTGTCTGCTCATTGACCTCGCTTCACAGTCATACAAAAGTACAGGTTCTATGTAGTATTTAAATACTCTTTTTTATTTCTCATTACAGTTGACAACTTTATATTAGTCAGTATGTTTTGCAACTTGCAAAAGACAACCTTCATCACAGCGATTCTTGTTCTAACGCTTTAAAGCCACCTCCCATCAGACATTGTTGTCTTTCTTTGTATGCTCACGGCTACTGTTTCCCCATTTCAAGCTCCATACCTCTACTCGTATGTATTAGTGTGGTAGAAGTAAACCAACATCTCACAAGATAGACATGTATTACCACAATGTATATGGACCTGTGGGAAACGGCTACATCCGGGCAAAGAGGGCGTTGCATCCTGTCACAGGCGTATGGATACAGCCGAGACACGTCGTTAAGAGGGATACTACAGAAAAAAAACGGTGTTCTGTTGGCGATCGAACCAGGGGACCTAACTCGGGATGACCACCGTGTACGGGAGTGATTCTTCCCCCGCGTCAACAGGGCGTCGGAAGTTTAAAAAGTCCCCCTTCTCTAGCTTTTCTATGTCCGAGGCGTCCTAGGGTCACCGAGTAACAGCAAAGAACACGAAACTACTACTACCGAGGCCTCTATACACCACAAGGCAGTTTCGAATATAATATACACACTATAATCAAGTCATCACAGTGTTCGACTAACCCTTTCTCATAGACATAGATGAGAGATGTGAGCACCGAGACCAGTTGGGGAAGGTGTGCCTTTTACTTAATAACTATCGGGTCATAACCGACGAGTGTTTAGCTATTTTTATCACCTGTATAATATTACCCGTGAACACAACAAGCTTCCCAGGATCAATCTTAGGCGTCTCATATAACATGACATATCACGTACCCGCTGGCCTGACCAGCGAAGTTATCGCGTCTCAGAGCAGACATTTACACTTTCATTAACTCTTCTGCCTGGCCAAAGGGGTCTTTGCATCTTTCCCCAGAAACCCATTTCCAATGCAATATACGTTTTTTCAATGTGTCGGCTCATTGCCACATTTCACATCCATTCAAAAGTACAGGTTCTATGTACCACTTCAACAGTCACATAAGGAAACATGTTAGACACATTATTAAAACGTTGACCAAATACATAAATATATCGACCAGACTTATAAAATATAGTAAAATTTGTTAGCCAAACTTATAAAACTCGTGGTCAAATTAAGAATTATCTCAACCACGCGTATAAAAAAATAGGAAAAAGATAAGTCAAACTAATGAAAATGTTGGCCAGATACAGAAATATCTCGACCAACTTATAAAATGTAGGAAAATTTGTTAGCCAAACTGACAAAACTGTTAGCCAATATAAGAAACGTCTCGACCAACTTATAAAATGTAGGAAAAATTGTTAGCCAAACTGACAAAACAGTTGGCCAAAATAAGAAACGTTTCGACTAACATTATAAAAAAGTAGGAAAAATGGTAACCAAACTAATTAAAAATGGTGACCAAAATAGGAAATATCTCGACCAAACTTATGAAAAGTAGGAAAATTGTTCGTCAAATGTGAAAAATATTGGGTAAGTAGGAAATCATGTTAGCCAAATAGGAAAAATATCGATCAAACTTATAGATGTCTCGTCCAAACTTATAAAATGTATGAACATTTGTTAGTCAAAGGTGAAAAATATTGGCCATGTAAAGAAATATCTCATCCGAATTAATAACAAGTAAGAAAACATGCTAGTAAAATCTAGAAATATGTCGACTGAAGTAATACAATAGGCAAAACGATGGACAAACTTATAAAGATGTCCACCGTTATAAGAAAATGTGTTACCCAGATTAGGAAAAATATTGACCAAGTATTGAAATATCTCGACCAAACTTACAAAAAGTAGGAAAATATGTCGACTAAAGTAGGAACATTTGTTAGCCAAAGATGAAAAATATTGGCCAAGTAAAGAAATATCGCATCCAAACTTTTAAAATGTATGAAAATTTGTTAGCCAAAGGTGAAAAATATTGGCCAAGTAAAGAAATAGCTCATCTATTCTTATAAAAATTAGGGAAATGTGTTAACCTAATGAGAAAAATATCGCCCAAGTGAAGAAAAAAGTTACACAAAACTTATAAAACTTAGGAAAATGTGTTAGCCTAATGAGAAAAATATTGACCAAGTAAAGAAAAATTTACACCAACTTCTGAAAAGTAGGAAAATTTGTTAACCAACAGGGAAAAAAATATGCGCTAAACTATGAAAGATGTTGACCGAAGTAAGAAAATGTGTTAGCCAAATGGGGAAATATGTTGGCCAAAACATGAAACATCTCGACCAAACTTATAAATATCTCGTGTAAACTTATAAAAAAGTAGGAACAAATATTGCTTCTGTAGTTATGTCAAACGTGTCTTGAACTTTTATCTGAACAGACATTTCACAAGACATAATCATCAACGTCAGCACTTTCCCTCTTTTACATTACCGAAAGCTTCAACTTATCAGTCCAGACTATCCACTAAAGAAGCACTTATACTAATCACCCATCTCTTCACACTCTTGGTGTTTTTTCTTTTCTAACACAAAGTGTCTCTGTCTTTCATAGATAGCTTCACAACTTTTCCATGTCGCACCACTACGAACTCCAAACCTTCGTTGTACATGAGCTCCCCAGGTGGCGCCACAGATTGCCTTGCCATAAATGTTGTTATGACTGTTTCATTAGAGCTCATGTATAACGAAGGTTTGGAGTTCTTGGTGCTGTGATATGGAAAGGTTGTGAAGTTATCTATGAAAGACAAAAGACACTTTGTGTTAGATGAAAAAACACTAAGAGTGTGAAGAGATGGGTGATTAGTATAAGTGCTTCTTTAGTGGATATTCTGGACTGATAAGTTGAAGCTTTTGGTACTGTAAAAGAGGGGAAGTGTTGGCGTTGATGATTATGTCTTGTGAAATGTCTGTTCAGATAAAAATTCAAGACACGTTTGACATAACTACAGAAGCAATATGTTTTCCTACTTTTTTATAAGTTTACACGAGATATTTATAAGTTTGGTTGAGATGTTTCATGTTTTGGCCAACATATTTCCCCATTTGGCTAACACATTTTCTTAATTCGGTCAACATCTTTCATAATTTAGCGCATATTTTTTTCCCCCTGTTGGTTAACAAATTTTCCTACTTTTCAGAAGTTGGTGTAAATTTTTCTTTACTTGGTCAATATTTTTCTCATTAGGTTAACACAGTTTCCTAAGTCTTATAAGTTTTTGTGTAACTTTTTTCTTCACTTGGGCGATATTTTTCTCATTAGGTTAACACATTTTCCTAATTTTTATAAGAATAGATGAGCTATTTCTTTACTTGGCCAATATTTTTCACCTTTGGCTAATAAATTTTCATACATTTTAAAAGTTTGGATGCGATATTTATTTACTTGGCCAATATTTTTCATCTTTGGCTAACAAATGTTCCTACTGTAGTCGACATATTTTCCTACTTTTTGTAAGTTTGGTTGAGATATTTCAATACTTGGTCAATATTTTTCCTAATCTGGGTAACACATTTTCTAATAACGGTGGACATATTTATAAGTTTGTCCATCGTTTTGCCTATTGTATTACTTCAGTCGACATCTTTCTAGATTTTACTAGCATGTTCTCTTACTTGTTATTAATTCGGATGAGATATTTCTTTACATGACAATATTTTTCACCTTTGACTAACAAATGTTCATACATTTTATAAGTTTGGACGAGACATCTGTAAGTTTGATCGATATTTTTCCTATTTGGCTAACATGATTTCCTACTTACCCAATATTTTTCACATTTGACGAACAATTTTCCTACTTTTCGTAAGTTTGGTCGAGATATTTCCTATTTTGGTCACCATTTTTAATTAGTTTGGTTACCATTTTCCTACTTTTTTATAATGTTAGTCGAGTCGTTTCTTATTTTGGCCAACTGTTTTGTCAGTTTGGCTAACAATTTTTCCTACATTTTATAAGTTGGTCGAGACGTTTCTTTTATTGGCTAACAGTTTTGTCAGTTTGGCTAACAAATTTTCCTACATTTTATAAGTTGGTCGAGATATTTCTGTATCTGGCCAACATTTTCATTAGTTTGACTATCTTTTTCCTATTTTTTTATACGCGTGGTTGAGATAATTCTTAATTTGACCACGAATTTTATAAGTTTGGCTAACAGATTTTACTATATTTTATAAGTCTGGTCGATATATTTATAGTCCAGAGAAACAACAAGAGATTCGAGAGAAATGGCAAAATACAGGACAGAAGGAAATTGTACATGAGGTTATGGAGACACCTATCACATTCAGTGAACTGGAGCTAGCCATATCAAAACTGAAAATGAGAAAATCACCAGGAGCTGATGCTATCTCCAATGAAATGATCAGGAACCTAGGAACAGAGGCCAAAGCAAAGCTGCTACAGATCTTTAATAATACACGGACCTTAGGCAGTGTTCCACAAGTCTGGAGATAAGCAATCATGATACCCCTCCTAAAATCTGGGAAAGGCAGTTCCATTGCCTCCAGCTACAGACCCATTAGCCTCACCAGTTGTCTCTGCAAAACAATGGAACGCGTCATCAATCACAGACTACAGTGGTACATTGAAAGTGAAAACATCCTTGTGCCACAACAGGCTGCCTTTAGGCAGCGCTACTCTACGGAAGATCAGACAACCTACCTCTCTCAAGAAGTTGAGGATACATTCCAAGAGAAGAAGCTAGTACTTGCGGCTTGGATAGATCTGAAGAAAGCCTTTGACGAAGTCTGGAAAGAAGGTCTGATGAAGAAACTGAGAAACTGTAAAGTCAATGGAAGAATGTACAAATGGGTAAAAGCATACTTGCACAACAGAAGATCCCGAGTACAGATAGACGGTCTCAAGAGCAAGAAAGTACGATGTTCCCCAATGCGGAGTCCTGTCCCCAACACTTTTTCTAATCTTCATCAATGATCTTGTTGCTAATCTACCCGATGGAATTAAAGCGGCAATGTACGCTGATGACCTGGTTTTGTGGAGCGCAAATGAACATGCATCAGTGGCCACCATATTGCTACAGAGAGCTGTAGATACATTTGTTGCATGGGCGGATAGATGGTGTATCAGCATAAACACTGACAAGTGCAGCACCACTCTATTTACCCTTTCTCCGAAACAAAAGGCAGGGAGCATTCAGATAAATGGAACACCCCTAAGAGAAGATAAGGAACCAACATACCTTGGTGTAACATTCGACGACAGGCTGACATGGAGAAAACACATCAAAAAAGCAGTAGCAAAAGCCAGAAGGAAAATTGCCATCCTGAGAAAGCTAATTGGAACCACTTGGGGAGCCAGTGGGAAAATACTTAGCAAAGTTTATCAACAGAGCATACGACCACACTTGGAATACGGGTCAACTGCGTGGTGTTCAGCATCAAAAACTACATTGCAGGAGCTGGACAAGGTGCAAAATCAAGCTCTTAGAATCATCACAGGAGGGATGAGATCAACCCCTATAGTAGCAATGGAGAAAATGGGGAGGACACAAGCTTTAAGAGATCGCAGAGATACAAAAACACTAATACAAGCAGAAAAGTTTATCAGCTTGCCAGGCCACCCTATGAAGAACCGATTTGAAAACTTAGCTATGGGGCGGTTGAAAAGATGTAGTTTCATCCACCAGGCCAAACAACTCTGCAGAGAAACCATCGATCTTCCCACAGTTGGTATCCCCCTGACAACTATTCCAGAGCGAACCCCGTGGAAAGATGAACATAGAATATCGCTACAAATCCAGTCAAAAGTGAGAGGAATATTTGACAAGGAAGAACAGAACAGTGTACAGCGCAGAACAGCCACTCTCAGCTTCCTTGATGACGAATACCCACAGGACCTCTGGATCCGAGTCTACACAGATGGGTCAGCACAAAATGCTGTTCGAAATGGAGGAGCGGGAGTGTACATAGAATACCCAAATAATACTAGAGACACGGCCAGAATTCCAACAGGAAAGTACTGCCATAACTATGATGCTGAAATTGAGGCAATCAAGATAGCCACAGAGAAATTACAAAATACCAGCCATGGTACACAACCTGCGGTGATATTGACAGATGCAAAATCCGTAATAGAGGCGCTCCTGTCTGGGAAATTGCCAGTTCTGAGGACACTACTTTCTGAACTTAGCAGTCAGCGTAAGATCACCATACAGTGGATACCATCCCACTGTGGAGTCCCCGGAAACGACAGAGCTGATCGATTGGCTAAGGAAGGAGCAAAAGAAGAACAACCTGATGTGCCTATTACATACCACCAAAAGAAAAGAATGATCAAATCAATCAGAAGGCCACCAAACCTTACTCAAGACGACTACCACGTTATGGACAGACCAGAACAAGTCATTCTTCTGCGCCTCAGAACAGGACACAATAGATTACGCAACCACATGTATACAAAATTCAAGATTGGTGACTCAGCCATGTGCACATGTGGTTTGGCGTCGCAGACAGCAGAGCACATACTCCAGGATTGCCCAAACTACAACATACCCAGGCGAACCTTCTGGCCTAGAGAGACAACAGTGGAAGATAAACTCTATGGACCGCTGAATGAACTAAAAAAGACTGTTAGATTCATACAAGAGACAACATTGCAGTTATAAACATATTTCAGGCGAACGAAAGAAGAAGAAGAAGAAGTATGTACATCGCGAGGTAAATGTTAGATGCAAGAAATCGATATTAAGTTGGTAACAAAGAATTAAGTACTTGGTGTCAAAGTTTGACTATTCCAATGTCAGATGTTTATGGTGATCTGCTGTCAGTAACAACTACGTCTACCCATAATTTTGTATATGATTCGTATACTTCTATGTCGTATGTTAAATATATGTTCAGAGAGGAACGAAGAAGAATATTGAAGAAGAATATATGAGTTCAGAAATGTCTGAGTACAATGTGATATTTATTAAATATCATAACAATTTACAGTGGGAATTACGTGTTTCTGTCATTTTTTGACAGTTTATGATTTCTACATTTATGATCTCTGACATGTAATGAAAGAACGAAAGTACTGAAATGTTATATAGAACCCGTTTTGCTGTATGGCGATGAGTCACGGAAAGTGAATGAACAAATTAGGAAGAGTTTAGCAGCAAGGAAGATGTGGTTCCAGAGACCAATGTTGCGAATACCTTGGACTGCTAGAGTAACTAAGAACGATTGCCTGGAAGAGGGTAATGAAATTAGAACATAATTATAAATTATAAAACAGAGACAAACAGCAATTTTTGGTCATGTGATGAGATAACGGGCATTAGAGAACATCGTAACAACTGGAAAGATCTATGGGAAAAGAGGCAGATAAAGATAAATCATACTGGATGGGTTGAGATGATGGTGTAGAGCAGAGGTTCCCAAACCACGGCCCGCAGGCCACTTGTGGCCCGCCAGCTGTAAGAAAGTGGAACGTGAGGCCTCGTTGTTTAATATAATATGGTTTAATAATTTTTTTTTAAAAATGCAGTCATCAGCGTGCAATAATTTACTCTGCTCGTGGTTGTTATGCTTATATATTATCGAATGCGACTGTTCAGTTCACAATGAAATGTTATGAAGTTCCCATATCCCAGCCTTGTCGACCAATCAGAGTGCGCAAGGCGCCATGTTGTCGTCTGTTAGAACTGTTTAGCAGAGTCGGCAGTTTTGTGTTGAAATTAGATTTTTCAAATAAAAATTTAACCTTAAAGCTTATAAACATGAGTGTGGAAAATCTAAAATCAAACAATGATAAAAAGCGAAAATGTGAAGATGTTGCTTGTCGTGAATTCAACGAAGATTGGACGGAGAAATTTATGTTTATGCCTAGCCGTAGTGGTAAACCAGTTTGCTTAATCTGCGGATTTTGTGTTTCTGTTACAAAATAATTTAATCTGGAACGACACTTTACGACCACACATTCAGAAATAAATGCTCAATATCCGATCACTTCGGAGTTGAAAAAAGATTTCATAAAGTTTTCTAACCAGGCAGCAGTCATTTTTCACCAAGGCTAATGAACAGAACAAGAGTGCTGTTGTTGCGTCGTACGAAGATGCTCTTCTGTTGGCTCGCAAAAAGAAGCCGTTCACCGATGCAGAAGAAATAATCAAGCTTTCCCTTAAAATTGCTGCTAGAATGCTTGGCGATAAAATGTGTGAAACAAAATTTGATTAGATTCCTTTGTCTAATAATACTATGGCCAGGCGAGTTGAAGGATTAGTCAACGATGTTCATCATCAAGGAGCAGCACATATCAAAGTCGTAATTTCTGTCATTGGTAATGGTTGAATCCACTGACATTTCTGACACAGCTCACTTCGCAGTTTTTGTTCGAGCAATAAACGATAATTTTGAAGTCATTGAAGATTAGCGCGGGATTTTAATGTGTTGTAGGAACAAGTGAAATCCTATTCATTTTATCTTTTGCTAAGTGTGAAGTGAACATGATTTGTTAGTATAAAACATTAAGAAAGTATGTTATATATATTCGAGTCTTAGATTGCAGAGAGGAAAGAACGAAATACAGTTCATCCAATGACTCTCTGTAGTAGTGACTGTATTCGTTCTTCGCGGTGATTGTAAGCGTGGGACAGTGTTAAACCAGTATGACACAGATCTTGTTTAACTTAGACTGTAATTAGAAAACGATATTTGAAACATTTTTGTTTAAAATTCAAAACAATATATTCTCTTAGTAAATTTGAACACAGATGCCACACATAACATATTGTACGATTTCCTGCCTGGCATATTTCTTTTTTGTCAATTATTTGCTATAGATTACTCCATATCATTGTTGCATGGCGGCGTTCAGGTTGTGATACTGTGCTTGGCTGGCGGTGTTTCGACTAATGAGAATCGCCGTGATCAAAAAGTCTAAGGACCTGTCTCTATCCCGTTAGAGTGGACATCCTAATTTGGACTGCTTTGTCTGGTGCCAACTTCAAATAAGGGCATCAAAAGGAGCAGAGCCAAGTATATATATCATCCGTGCTGTCTCTGGTATACACCTGTCCATGACTTCCGCTATGGACTCAAACACAGCAGGACGGAACCTGGGTGTTACGCATCAGTACCACACAGTATAATAATCTTGCTTCATTGTGCCAACCCATATCATGTGTATTACCAGTGGTCTGATCTTATACAACCCCAATAACTCAATGCACTAAGAGATTTGATTCTACAATACGTGGTATAACAATCAACTCTACTGACCCTATTTCATATAGAACTGTATGAATAAAGCCTTGTATTTTTAGACCTCATTCCGTGTATCCTTGGTGGCATATCATAGGTACTATACCTGCTCCACCCCTTCTCTCCTATTTCATATGCATATATATGGTTGTGTGAATGTTTGTTGATATGTCTGTGTATGTATATCTGCTCACACATTTCAGTACACTCAGACTTTAGTATCTCCTTAGTACACACATAAAGGAGCACAGAGAATATTTCGTTATTAACACAATCATACTTAGGTAACACTACATTTGCTCTCTGACATTCGCCAACTATGACCAACCGTTTACTGGCACACACTCATACATTGTATGGACATTCACCGGGGCACAGTTTCTTAGGTTTCATCGTCCGCCCACATTCATGTTTCCATTGTTTCCAGTTTCCCGCCTCACCTTTCTCAAAGTCTTCATGCACACTTCCACGCATTTACTTGGTCTCTTCACTGGACTATCACCATCCCCAGCCCCTGTTCCCATTACACCAGACGCTCACGGCTGTCTATGTAATAGTCTCAATGTGAAGATTCATATTCGTATCACAGTCTGGAATTCTGAGGTAAGTAGCATTTGTTTTTTTTTCCCATTACCTTTTCATTGCTCTAATTGTTTTCATCTTTCCACTCTTCTCTTAATTATCGTTATTATGCCTTTATGTGGTCACTATCGGGAATTCCATGTGTTTATATGTTTGTGCTTTGTGCATTTATTTGTTTGCTGACGAATTTTAGTCGCCACAACGTCATATGTTCTCCACATTCTAACAATATCAGTGACTATGGGTTTAAGCATTTCAGCCAAAGTATGATTCATCTATTCACTTCATATGATATATAACTCCGCAGCTTACACCAGACGAGATGCAGTGAAATATCACAGGCAATAAATCAGGGACCTTAACCGATTAACTGTCATGGGATGATTAATCGCGTTTAGCGACTTTTCGTATCTGCTTGTACTTATGTTGTTATCGTGGTATAATACACATTTTTTTAGCATTGGGGGGGGGGGGGGGTGGGGGGGGGGGGGGGGGGGTGGGGAATCGCTCACTCGCTTGGAACTCAAGGGCAGTCCATACACACTATTCTAGTACTGCTGGACTAGTTTTTGCGTGTGGATTAGCTTTCCCTATTAACTGTGTCCCTCGTCATCAGGCGAGTACACTACGACTTCAGAGGTACTTGTAATTTACTTCCCTAAGTCAAGGACGATAGGTCAACATTTTAGTCCAACTGTCCGGCGTAGGGGTTGAACCCCTTTCCTCGGCATCAGCACACCGGAAGTTTATGAACACACGTTCTTATCCATTCAGCCATGCTGACCTACATAATACAACATGTCTGCGATCATATTAACAACTTTCAGGTCATAAAGCCGTTGAACGGCTATTTATAAACTATACTATAACTATATACATATAAACGCGGACAATAAACATACATGTAAACTCAGACGCCTAAAACAATGTATAGCACGATTTATTGCCTGACATAATTTGCAGTATCTCGTCAGGTGCATGCTGCAGAGCTGTATCACATGAAGTGAACACATGAATACTACTTTAGCGTAAACAATGAAAACATAAGCACAGGTATTGTCACAATATATATCATCTGTTATTATGTAATTTCAAGTTTAGCAAAACTATGCATAAACAGAGAATCGGTGAACAATCTAATGGCAGTGGAAATGTGGTTGCTGAAGTAAATGCAAAGACAACGATGGGGAATAAAACAATGAATGTTAACGACTTACAAGAAACAAAAGAAAACCGTAGACTTATTAGAGAAAGATTAATTCATTCATTCAGTAGTATATCCTTTGCTCCCATAACAAACTTCCGGAAAGCCTCTCGATCATAAGCAAGTCGCCCCGCTTCCGATACACCCATCTGGAGATCATACGTAACATCTTGCACCCATCTTCTCTTCGGTCTTCCTTTTCCTCTCCTCCCAGGCATATACCCCTCCATTTATGTTCTCTCCAACGTTTCGTGACGTTTCAGGTGAAAAAAAAAAAATTTCAGTTTTATTTGTTTTATCGTCTTTAATAGCCAACTGTCTTCAATATTCAGCTCTTGATATATGGATGCATTTGTTTCTTTTCTATATCCAAGATATTCTTAGAACTCGTCTATAACATTTATATTCAAAGGCATTTATGCGCCGTTCAGTTTCATTAGTAAGTGTCCAGGTCTCACAGGTGTATATTGCAATAGGAAAGATGCATACTCTTAAAAATCTAATTTTTGTAGTTCTATCTGTTCCACTCCACAATTTATTCAGTTATTTTAGTCTTTGAAGAGCAACAGACATTCATCTTTTAATTTCTTTCATTGTGTCAACATTGTTGGTAATCCATAACCCAAGATATTTTAAATTTTCCACCATCTCCAATTTTTCTTCATTAACATATATTTCTTTCTCCGTTGTAGTTTTATCTGTATGCATTATCTTTGTTTTTGCTATGTTAAGATATAAGTTGTGATTTTCACTATTCAATTGGTTGGAGGTTATTAGGTTTTCTATACCTGTCTTTGTTGCGGGTAGCAATACTGTATCATCAGCATATCCAATCTCTGGTATGTCATGACTGTCAGGGTCTTAAACTTGGCTCGCTTTCCTAACAAGTGTGAGACAATACAACTACAACGTGATTTGACGTAAGACTCAACGACACATCGTTCGATGGATTTATTAACGTATCAAATACAGAACGATGATCACAAATATATATAATGGATACTTTACAACTTACATCCACAATACAGTTCACAAGTCTGACTCGCAAGATGTCCAGACACTCGCCTTTCAATACAGAAACGATACAACGCCTTTCTCTCAATCACACGTCCGTCCTGTACCGTGTCCCCAGAGCTGTCTGGACCTGGTTTGCAACTTGCCTCCTGCCTGACGTGGCGTCACGTGGCAGGCGTGCGTCTTGCGTTGGCGGCCTGACCGCTGGTCAGCCAGCGATCTCGCAGGCCGGTAACTCATTCGCCTGGCGGCGCAACGAAGTGGTTGCATCCCTTACTGGGAGCTAAGTCGCCTGGCGGTCGTAACGATGTCCCTGCATCGCTGTCCCCTGTCGGACTCTGACACGCTCCCCCGGTAACTCCATGAAAGATGTCGTCTTTCATGTATAATGTCTGTACCTGTCGGGTTAATAGTATACCCTTGTCAGAGTCTACCTTTCCATTGTTATACACAACGTTATCAAAATTACACACATGGCATAGAAATATATAAGAACTGGGAGTTGGGTACAAAGACATGTGGTGCTTCATGTTCAACACATATCAGACTTCACCCTCTCGATGGCTGGTTACCTCAATCGTATTATCACCCAGTCGGATCAGTAGCACCAGCTTCACGCATCTACGTCAACGCAATTTGAAAAAAAATAATAATATGGTTCTTGAAACAAAAACCATCTCGCGAGACTGAAATACGACTTTATATAAGTCGTATAAAACACTCAAACCCTGTCCCTACTTGGCCAGGAGTTATTGTGTTGGTATACAATGTTGGCAACCCTCTGCCATGCCCAGTAGATGCCTGCCTGTGGTGTCAACACTTTAACAACAACATGTTATATTACACACAACACATTAGCATATACATTTCAAATTATGGCCCTTTGTGTGAAAATGTCATAACAATAAATGAAAGGGGAATAATTTTAACATTAGTGAAACACAATAATTTACAATAACTATTTAATTTTCTTAGTGTCATTGCTTGACGTTTCTTCATATTAACGAGAAAAAGTCGGTAATATGAATACGTTAATCAAGATATGATTCTAAGATTACATTAGAGAAATAAATAAACACACAATTCGTGTATTCAATTTTATAGAATCCTAAACATTTTAGAATCGTCAAAACTTTTTAATCTTTTATATGTTGTCTGCTATTTTTGTTCTAAATTTCTAATTAATCCGGAAGTACACACGAGCTCTAAAATCAGCTGATGGTAAAGCTTATAGAACACACCTGTTCCGGTTTGATGTAGTTTAAGGAAGGTACACTGTTCTCAAAGTTCGTGTTGAATGTTGTTACACAATCTTCTGGATTACGATCGAATGTTCATGTGTTAGATGTTTCAGTCGAACATTAAAGATTTCGGTTCACTGCAGAGGTGTAGAAAAGTCGTCACTGTTCAGTTTTTACTTTCACACTCGTCATTAAAATGTTCCTGGAAGATTCAACACGAAGTTATCACTGTCACGTTGGATAATTCGCTTCAGGTAAGTGCGAATGTGACACTGTTCTTGTACTTAATATATACAGTTAATAAAGTTCGCTTTCTACCACATACTGCACATTTATACACAACAATCACTACATGAACTAGTAAAATAAGAACACTATATATAATGGGAGTAATCCCTATCACAATATTGTAGACATTACACAGCTTTTCGTGAATGAAAAAAAAACACTATTCACTGCTAAATGGCTGTGTCGGTCTGAGTGTATTTCTACATACTGCACTCAGACATTGGTGTTCACTGGGTCGGTCGGACAACGTGACAAAAGATCGGCAATTGAATTGGTTCTGCCTGGGATATGTCGAACCTCAAAGCTATAATCTTGAAGTTTCAGAGACCAGCGCGCTATCATATGGTTCGATGGCACACCTGAATTCATCCATCGTAAGGGGCTGCTGTCCGATTCTACGATGAAATGGCGTCCTAGAAGAAATCTAGACAATTTGGTGATACCTACTACTAAAGCTAGGGCTTCCAATTGAGGAATGGACCATGCCCGCTCTCGGGCCTTCAATTTCCTGGATACAAAATAAATTGGGTGGAGAATGTTGTTATACTCCTGCAACAGGACTGCTCCAATCGCCACGGAGCTAGCATCTGTGCGTAATCTGAAAGGTAAACGGATATCGGGTAATTTAAGGATAAGATTATGTTTATTCTTATCGGAAAAACATGATAGCACTTTATGAAATGCGATTTTTAGGCATTGATCGTGTACAATTTTCTCAGGTTTATCCTTTGTTAGTAAATTAGTAAATACCTCGGTCAGTTCCGAAAAATCAGGGATAAATTGACTATAGTAATTGATTAGGCCCAGCAAACTTCTGACTTGTTTTTTAGTAGTCGGAAGTGAGAGTTTTAGTATCTTGGACACAATTTTATCGTCTGTCGTGACAAAGCCATTGGATATTTTATAGCCCAAGAATGATATTTCCTGGTAGGCTATGTCTACTTTTGCAGGCTTCACTGTCAGTCCGTGCTGTCTGATCCGTTCAAATGTCTGGTCTAATGTCTTAATGTGCTCCGTCATTGTCTCTGTGTGAACACATATGTCGTCAATGTAGCAAATTATGTTAGGAATGTCTCTTAGCAGTAGTCGTGTCATACGTACGAATGTGGCTGGGGCGTTAACAAGCCCAAATGGAAGTTTGCACCATTCGTACAGTCCCCAAGGTGAGGCGAAAGCTGTCAGATGTCTGCTCTGTTCGTCTACAGCAATCTGCCAGTAACCTTTGACCATGTCTACAGTCGTAAAGAACCTAGCGTCTGTCAGTTCTGTCAGAAGATCGTCAGTGTTTGCCATAGGCTCAAGATCTAAAACAGTTATTTTATTCAGTTTTCGGTAGTCGATGCACAGTCTTATTGTATTGTCCTTTTTTCGTACTATGACCATGGGAGATGAGTAGTCTGATTGGGATCGTCTTATGATGTTATTTTTCTCTAAGTTGATGATTTCTTGATGTAACTGTTCTTTGTAATGTAATGGGATGGTGTATGGTCTGCATCTAATGGGTGTGTTTGATGTGAGTGCGATGTGATGTTGTATTAATTCTGTTTGTCCTGGGTTGTTGGAAAAGATGGTGTTGTACTGTTGTATAAGTTGTTTGCACCTGTCTGTGTCTGCTTGAGTTAAATTTGGGTTGATTTTGATCTCCTTCAAGCAGTCTGTCGTGTCTAATGCAGGTGTTGGAATTTCGTCACTAGCATCGTCGTCTTCGTGATCTATTATCACTGTACAAGCTGTTGTATCGTCTTGTTCGTCGTCTCTGTGGTGGTATGGTCTTAGCATATTTATGTGAAATATTTTGTGTTTGTCTTTTATAAGGATCTCGTAGTCTACAGGTGAAATCTGTCTTGTCACTTTAAAAGGTCCCTGCCAAGAATTAGTCAGAAGGTGTCTGTCACTAGGTAGCAGAAGAAGAATGTCCTGTCCAGGTGTCAATGTTATTGTCCTGTTACCTTTGTCAGCATACTGTCTATAAGTAGCACCAGATAGTTTTAGTGCATTCTTTGCAATAACACAAGATTTGATGATTCTTTCACGCAATGATGTCACATATAAGTATGATGATATGGGTTTAAGTACTGGTGTAGAGTCAGTTAACATTTGGTGGTAAATGGTCAATGGGCCACGTGGTTTGGCACCATAGATAAGTTCAAAAGGAGAGAAACCGGTACTAGCATGTGGTACCTCGCGATAAGCAAAAAGAATAGCTGGTAGATATACATCCTAGTTGTTGGGGTGTTCTTGCGTTACTTTTGCAAGCATGTGCTTAAGATCCCCGTTAAATTTTTCTATCACTCCGCTACTGTGAGGATGGTAGGGGGAATTGAAACACTGCTTAACTCCCAGCATTTTGGTGAAAGCTTGGGTGGATGCGGCAATAAACTGAGTGCCCCTATCAGATTGGATAGTATCTGGAAAACCTATCCTAGAAAAAATATGGAAGAACACTTCCATTATGTCATTGGCAGTTATGTTCTTTAACGGAATAGCTTCTGGCCAGCGACTACATTGGTCAATGATAGTTAGAATAAATTTATTCCCTCTAGTTGTTGTATGACTAAGAGGGCCCACTATGTCAACCGATAGCTTTTCAAAAGGTCGACTGGCTAAGTCGGTAACTTGTAACTTTGCCTGTGGGTGTTTACCTTTTTTAACCAATTTCTGGCAGGTGTCACAACTTCTGCAATATTCTTTAATGTCATTGCAAAATTTTGGCCAGTGAAATTGTGTCAATAACCTTGATCTGGTCTTAACGTATGCCATATGTCCTGCAAGAGGTATATCGTGTGCAAGATGTAAGGCTTGCTTGCGATAACTAGTTGGCAAAACAGTTTGCTCTGTGGTATTGTCACCTCTGGTGTAATACCTGGTGAGTATATCATTTTTCATAGCAAAATGCCATTTTGCATTCTTGGTTACTTTTGGCTTTCGGCCGATCAGGTCAAAGTATTTTGACAATGAAGGATCAGCTTTTTGGGCTGTTACAAATGCTTCCTTCATGGTGTTAGTAGGTAGTGAAACTGGGCTGAGCAATTGTATCGCCTCAGTTTGATTTAATTCATCTTGCACTCTAGCAGTAGCTCTTGTTACTGCGTTCACACACTCAATGATATCAGATGATGATGATGGAACAATAGTTTCAATGATGTCATGAGAACTTAGTGCTACATTAGCTACTTTACAATCAATAGGTGGTGTGACATTTTCAATGATGACATTTGATGGTGATGTTATGATATCATCATTACAAGAAGATGTTATGTCATGAGGTTTATCATTTACCTCAGGTAAATTACCAATAATTATATCACAAACTGGACTGGTTAGTGCAGCGCACTTTACTTTCCCAGTGAGGAAAGGTGTATCAATATATGCCCATGCTAATGGGTATCTCTCAATATTGCCTGAGAATGTTCTACATGTTACGTGCCTGCCTGTGTAGTCTGTAGGCACTATGAACGTTCTTTTCAAGCCAATGAGTGTACTTCCTGTGTCGCGAAGGACTGTAGCATATTTGCCATTTACATATCCGTGATGGATGTTTATTCTGCCCTTTGAACCTATTACCGAATTAGCTTCTTCATTGGCAATAGGGATGGTATGACCGCATTTTAAAATACCATCTTCATAGAAAGTATTACAAACATAGCATTTGTTTGCGCTGTATATGTCAAAAGCCTGTGCTGAGTTCACAGGATGTTTCTCTGGCTCTTCTTCTTCAGACTCGGAACTGTCAAACAAGGCGGCATTTGCTTTTTTGGTCATATGCCTGCCCTCACATTTATTCCGATGGTGTCCGTACGCCTTACAGAGAAAACATTTAGTCAAACCGTTGAAGGTTTTACGCTCCTTATCTTGTTGATTTACCCTGTGTTGTAAGTAAGTCTGGTAACGAGGGTTTTTATCACACATCTCACTCTGATGATGAGAATATTTACAATATTCGCAATGATATAACTTCTCAGAGGTAGGCTTACGAAATTTCTGCCTACTATAGGGTTGTTTGTCATAATTAGCCGCTGCTACAAAGTTAATGTTAGTATCTTCAGTAGCAAAGCAATCTTTGTTGGCTGTGTAGTAAGCCGAACCCCGTCTTTCAATTTCATCCACACTAGAGCATTCATTCTCTAACAAAAATTTAGCAAAGGCTGAAGGAATAGATGACACAATTTTGTCTCTAATAATTAGATCTTCCAATCTCTGATAACTTTTTTCAATTTTGGCTGCTGACGTCCATTTGGTGAAAATATCTCGGACTAAGCAGAGGTAGTCAGAGAACGTTTGAGTCGGTTTTGGGCTCAATTTACTGAACTGTTCTCTGTAACCTGCCTCATCTAACATAAAATGTGCCATAATCTTAGATTTCAGATAATGGTAATCTTTTCTGAGGTCTTTGGGGATGGTTTCAATAACCTTAAGAGGTTCCCCTGACAAACTCCTCATGTACACAATATTCCATTCAGACAATGGAACTTGATAATGTTCCATTAAAGTTTCAAAATTTTGGGTAAAGGCTGCGATGCAGTCACCCGAGGTATAATTACGTACAATACCTTGATATTTCTTATACTGGTTTTCTTTCTCCAGTCTTTCAGATTTCTTAGACTCTTTGTTAATGGCAGTCTCAGTGTCAAGTTGTTTCATCTTCAACTGTAACTCCAGTTCTTCTCTCTTACTCTGAGCTGCTATTTCTGCCTTCTTCAGTTCTGTTTCGTTTTCGATCTCAGCCTGCTTTGTCTTTGCAGCCAATTCTAATTCGGTTTGCCTTAGGGCTGTTTCTGCTTTCTTTAGTTCACTATCCATCTCAGCTTGCTTTGTCTTTTCAGACAATTCTGCTTGCTTTAAGGCTCTTTCAGCCGCTCTTTCATCGCGTTCATTAGCTTTCTCCTGAACTAGTAGGTATTCTGCGTATTTCTGCTCACTCCACTGTGTTAATTCATCACCATGTAACTGTAAATTTATGCCCATATCAATGAAATCAAATAATGAAGACATGATGGAAAAATGTCAATGGAATACCAGCCACACACAATATGTTATAAGTGGTTAGTAATCAACAATTTACAATCTGTTTATATGGACGATATGTGCCTAAAAATGCATTTTTAAAGTATACGAAAAGAAAAAGTATACTCAAGTGCCCTGGATGCGGTGAAGAACGGTTGAAAATCGGGCTAGGAACTGTAGGGTCGCTACTTCGAATCGCAAATGACCTCTACGGCAAGGTTTCGGATGGTACAGAAAAACCTGCTTTTATTTTGGAAGAAGATGAATTAGCGTCTATTTGTTGGTGTGTGCCTGCTTGTCACTAAGTGTTGATTAGGTTTGTATGGCGTTGAGTATAATTGTATGTCGTAAGTTTGTCCGTCAACAGTTTTTTACAATACACGTACTTTCTTTCCAAACACTTTTTGCGTTCCACAAACTCAATGCACAAAGACAATCTACAAGTATCTTAACACTCTACAACCTTGATGACACATCACTTACATCAAGATGACATTCAGTAAGGACATAGACATCAAGTTTACAAGATGGCGACAAGGTCAAAATGGCGACAAGATCACAATGTCGACAAGGTCAAAACGGTGACAAGTTTCACAAATCACAAATGTTTTATACGCTTACAGGATCAAACCAAATGTATGCATTGTACGTTTACAAATGATCTTACACATGTTTAAATAATGTAGTAACAATCAAAATGAGCCTTCCATGATCACATTTAAGTTTAAATCTAATTAAATTAAACGTTCAACAAGGACAAGCTATTCACGTTCAAATATAACTAAATTAAAGCTGGACGAGCCCTCCACGTTCACACATGTCAGGGTCTTAAACTTGGCTCGCTTTCCTAACAAGTGTGAGACAATACAACTACAACGTGATTTGACGTAAGACTCAACGACACATCGTTCGATGGATTTATTAACGTATCAAATACAGAACGATGATCACAAATATATATAATGGATACTTTACAACTTACATCCACAATACAGTTCACAAGTCTGACTCGCAAGATGTCCAGACACTCGCCTTTCAATACAGAAACGATACAACGCCTTTCTCTCAATCACACGTCCGTCCTGTACCGTGTCCCCAGAGCTGTCTGGACCTGGTTTGCAACTTGCCTCCTGCCTGACGTGGCGTCACGTGGCAGGCGTGCGTCTTGCGTTGGCGGCCTGACCGCTGGTCAGCCAGCGATCTCGCAGGCCGGTAACTCATTCGCCTGGCGGCGCAACGAAGTGGTTGCATCCCTTACTGGGAGCTAAGTCGCCTGGCGGTCGTAACGATGTCCCTGCATCGCTGTCCCCTGTCGGACTCTGACAATGACCACCGATATTTAGGGCATCATATTGCTCCCTGTTTATATAATCTCTGACATTTCTCATTATATTTTCGGCGTACAAGTTAAAAACAAACTGGGACAGCACACAGCCTTGACGGACTCCTTGCTTGATGTCGAACCAATCTGATGTCTCACCATCTATTCAAACCGCTGCTTGTTGGTCTAGATAGAGCATTTTTATGAGTTGTACTACATGAGACGGAAAGCCCATATTCCTCATGAGTTCCCAAAGTTTCTAATGTTCTACTCAGTCAAATGCCTTTGAATAATCCACAAAACATGAGAATACGTTTACGTTAAGTTCTCTGCACTTCTCTATTATTAAACCCATGTTGAGTATCTGATCTCTTGTTCCTCTTCCTTGTCTTAATCAAGCTTGAACCACGTTAATTTCTTCTTACATTTTTTTTACGGTCTTCCCATAATGATTTTTAGTAGAATTTTACTTGCATGACTGATCAGGTCAACGATTTTATAATTGGTGCATAATTTCAGGTTGCCTTTTTTTTGGGTATTGGAATGAAAATAGATCTTCTCCAATATTTTGGCTATATGCCGTATTTCCATATCATTTTACATAATGCGTGATAGATTTTTATGCTTTCTTCTCCTCCCGCTTTAATTAGTTCAGCTGGTATCTCATCACATCCATGTGATTTACCAACCTTCACGTTCTTTATTGCCCATGCAATTTCATCTAAAGAGTGTCCATGTTCTGTCTCTGCTGTCATTAGTTCATGTATCTCATTTGTATCCTCTCTGTCATCCATATCATACATTCCAGTGTAGTATTCTTGTCATCTTTCTAGAACTTTCTTAGCTTCTGTTAAGGTATTTCCCAACTTGTCACAGATAATAATTAAATGAGGTTGAACATTTCTTGTGCACAATAACTTCATTTCTTTGAACATTTCATAAACTCTTGCAATCTTATGAGACTCCTATATTCTGGTACAGCAATCTTGTGTGTGTGTATATATATATATATATATATATATATATATATATATATATATATATATATATATATATATATATATATATATATATATATATATATATATATATA